>CBVK0101583927.1:0-11249 GCA_900067695.1 Picea abies | reverse complement strand
GACTTTAAATAAGAAGACAAAAATGAAAAAAAAAAAAATCTTCCACTTCCTCATCAGTGTATGTATCGTTTCATTCTCTAAAACCTTGAATGGAAAGTGAGTCTTCTACAAACTTTGTTTTTTCCATCCATGTTTCCAAGAAAATAACCCAAAAAAATGAAAAATATATTATGGATTTGGCTGGTAAACCTTCAACCTAGCTTCTACATTTTCCTTGGAACGAATCATAAAACATCCTAAGGAATACATCTTCATTCTTGATTCTAAGAAGCTTATTAAATTCAAGAAAATTTGATATATGCTTCAAAGTCAAACTCAAATCCTCACCATTAAATTTTGGACCATTTCTTAAACAATATCCATCCTTGGGTAAAGGATTTGGAAAACCATAACTCTATGAAAAGGACAAACATTCATACCTTGAAACAATTGTAGTAGCATCTGAGTTCTTCATCAAATCCAGTGGATTCACTAGTACCTTTTTCAAGCTTTAAAACCTTCAGACAATGGAGTCGCCATTGATACTCTGACATCTGGATACGATTGCTATGGATTCATCAGGTGGATGATTTACAGCCTCTTTGTGTCTAACTGCTATCCACCATCAAAAATCAGATCTGAACTTTTTCGTTTATCCTAGGGAATATTTTACCTTTGCTCCCTAGAAATGGTGCCAAAATGTTAGCACTAAGTAAATTTCCTAGGTTGAGGAGGCAACTCACAAAGGTAACCACATAACCACTTTAGAACTGAAACTAGCCTTTCATTTTAGAGAGGGATCTATCTTGTCACTTGGAATCTAAAGATGTATTTTCTTTGAGGATCATATGGCTAGGTTTTTTGAATAAGTGAATAGATTTTAAAGGTTTGCTGGCAAGAAGGAAAGGAACATGTTTGGTCAATGGAGTCACTTCTTTGAAAGAAAATGAAAACAATGTCTGGTAGGTAGAAATCTCAAGGACGAAAAGGCTAGGTAGGCAATGATATTTCAGTTTTTTAAATTGATGTTATAGAATGGAAGAAAGAGGAAAACATATAACATCATTCAAAGCACCATTAAGATGAATTCTAATGAGTTAAGAAAGAATAGACAGTGTTCGAATTGCTAGAATCTAAAGCACCTTTTAAGATGAATTTTAGACCATTAAATATTCAATTCAAACATATGAGTATCAGTATATGAAAGATAAAAAGACAAGAAGAACATACATAGAGGAAAATAGACTTTAGATCATTTCCACTAGAATCTTTGGTATGAAAAAGTTCTAGACATCTGCACTAGCATTTCATTCAAATTCAAAATATGAACAATGATCAATAAAATTTGTCATTTGTGATTTTGCCAACCCTTAGCACATTCAAAATGCTCAAATATATAGATAAACTACCTTCCTATTCTAGATAAGTCGAACTCCCCTACTATCCTATAATTTTGGATCTTATTACATAAAAAGAAGACAAATTCTATACTACTTGCTAAAAATAGCAAATTCATTTTACTGGAAAATAGAGCTCAAAGATAACATCATATTTATCGAATAACAATATTTGATACAAAAATGGGATATTTTTTTGGAGATGAACCTGTGCTTTAGAAAAAACTCTTCCAATTTGTGAAAATTATTATCCATAGTCTCGAGATCTACGCCCAAAGATGATGATTAAAACAAGAAAACATTAAATGCTTGAATCTAGAAAAATGGGTTGTAAAGATTGATTCAAATATCCCAAAGTATGACACATGTGTAAAAACTAAGAGAGGCGTTTGTTACCAGGGATAATTTTAAGGATGGAAATTTATATTAAAATGTAGAAACATGGGCTAATCTTACTAGCCCTTAATATGCAAAATGTAAAATGTTTGGTGATAGTTTTGTAAAAATATTCAAATTTATAAGGATTTAATATAGATTCTATCAAATATTGGTGATTTTTAAGGTAAAATAATTTTATTCTATGGATTTAGGGTGAATCAGCTTTAGAAACAATGGAAATCAACGAATCATTTTTTGGGAAAAAACATGGAAACTTAGCCCATTTGCGAAATTTAACCCCTAAAATAATCTATGTTTGTTACTGGGTCCATTCTCGATAAAATACTCTTTGGATTTATCAAAAAACATCTCTAGTTGTTAGAAACTTGATCTTGAATTTAAATTAAAAAACGGTCATTTCCAGAACTTGCGTAGTGTTCCCTGCAAACTTTGTGTAGCGTGTTTGATTTCTTCAAAAAATTTCATTTAGGTGGTGGATGCAACATTTATGGAGGCCAAAAATGAGTGTTGTATAATCCATCAATCATTATCCAATGTCCTTTAACCCTTTGTGTACCTACAACACTTGCGTAGTGAGCTGGTGTGATGCAATGTGTAAATCCATCCTTCAGCATTTGTGTAGCGAGATTCGCACAACGCAACTACTTTTTGATTCAAAACTCATCCAAGTGGTGGTTGCAAAATATATGGAGGATAATCATGACTTCTAGGCTAACCACCAATCATTTTCCAATGCTTATTATCCTTAAATATTCTTGCATCATTTGCGTAGTGCAAGTTCACTGGGCAAACTCTGTACAATGCAGTTTTCAACAAAACTCAAAATTGGTTTTTTTCAGTGGTTCCTTAAACAAAATGTTGCAGGCATGAACCTAAATCTTAGCCACCTCTGCAAGTATTCCTAATCTCCTTCTAGATTCATCATCGACTGACATTATTTTCTTGAGAGACCTATTTTCTTTTTTCAATGATAGGTTTTGTCTTTTCAAGCTTCTTACCTATCTGAACAACAATGCACTTTTTATCAGTTTTGACTAAGCATTTGAGAGGGATGCACAAATAAAAATGGGATTGATAAATATGAGAAGGCTCAAAGTCTAAAATATATTAGTGAACTTTTCACAACGAGCAACAAGGCTAAGGTTTACTCCATTGTCAAAGGGTTCACCATAGGGCATAGTTGAATCTAGATCTTAGACTTGCAGGTGTAGATTATTTGGTAGACACTAGGATTTACCTTTCATCATTTGCGCAGCAAAAACAAAGGATCCATAGCATGAGAAGAGGATGCATAGTAGTTGGAGTAATTCAATTTTGATGTGGAGGAGAGGTTTGATCATTGGAGGAGGATGTTGTGCAGTGAGAAATAGGTAATAAAGACAAATTTAAGTTGAACAAACAGGATTTTGACAGAGATAGGACTGTTTGGGATGACAAGACACCTTGGGTAGTGCCTAGTTACTTGCGTAGTGTCTTTATACATCATGTGCAACTTTATGTAGTTTAAGTACAAAAAACACTCCATAGGTAGTAAAAATTCCATAATGATATTTGATGACCCTCCAATATACACAATATGTCATTATGCTCCATGACATCATCAAAAAACCACTTCACCTAGACCTATGACTTAACTCTTTTCCACATGCCAAATAGAATTTGTTTGACAAGGAACCAATGAACTTGACAACATTTTATGAGACACAACTCTTTAAAGGTACACACTCACTTAATGAATCAACTTGGAATGCATTGGTCTTCTTAAGACCAAGGCATGACTTTGCAAATTGTTGACAACCCTATAACTCTACCTTGAAAATATTGATGCTAACAAAACCTTTGTCAAAAACTCTAACCCTAATATGGTTAGGCTTTCCTGCCTCCTTGCACGTGGCGTTTCCTTCTTGCATGTTGCTTTTCCTCCCTTTTTGACATGTTTCTTTCTTCCCAATTGTTGTGCGTGCTCCCAAAATTAGTTATTTCCTTCCAAAAATAGCTCTTTCCTCAAAATAAGCCTGCTCCCAACAAAATTCCTCTGATAGACCCTTCAAATTTGAGAAATTTTGTCTCACACATACAAACTTTAAGGAAACAGTAAAATGTTGGTGGACCAACACTCAGATCACATGGACCACCAAGATGCTTGTACTGCAACAAAAGATAAAGCATCTGAAGCAAAATCTGAAGAAATGGAATAATCTTACATTTGGAAACATTTTCATAGCTAAAACCACCTTGGACCAAGAAATGGAACTGCTCCAGCAAAAAATGATCACAGAAGGCCACACAGAGGAGAAAATAAAAAATGAATAAGAGATCCAATCACAAATTGATGACCGATGTCAACAAGAGGAGACTATCTGGAAGAAGAAATCAGGATTACTTTGTTAAAATATGGAGAGAGAAATACAACTTTCTTTCATCGCTCCATCGTCCAACACATAATGCACAACAGAATAAATGCCCTCAAAAACACTGATGGCACGAGAATTGAAACACATAAGGAGATTTAGAAGGAACTTGTCTCCTTCTATAAATACCTTTTATCTGAGAACAACCTCAGCGAAGATGCAACCAAAAAATAGGTCATTAATGACATCCCTTCTCGCATAACCGAAGATCACAATGAAACCTTGATGCAACCAATAACTCTATAAGAAGTGGAATTTGTTTTCAATCAAATGGTTGAAGGAAAGTCTCCAGGTCCAGAAGGATTCACCATCAAATTTTTTCATCATTGTTGGGACCTTCTGAAGGTGGAGATATGGTAAATAGTCGAGGAATCACACAACAAACAGTGGGTGCTACCTTCTCTCAACACCACCTTCCTCACACTCATTCCAAAGGAGGAGAATGCAACTTCCCCAAGTAAGTACAGACCTATAGCCCTTTGCAATGTTATCTACAAAATCATAAAAAAATCCACTACAAATTTCCTCAAACCTCTCCTTCCTATCCTCATCTCTCCATAGAAAATTGGCTATGCAGAAGGCAAACAAATCTTGGAAAACATCATTCTTTCCCACAAAGTTATCCACTCTTTAAAATCCACCAAAAAACTTGGCATGCTTCTTAAGCTAGATCTCTCCAAATCTTTTGATAAGTTAAGTTGGGATTACATTTAGAAAGTCCTTTTAGCCTTTGGTTTTATCCCTTCTTGGATTAAATGGATTTTGTCTCTCCTATCCTTTGCTTTCTTTTCTATCTTGGTGAATGGCTCCCCCTCTACCACTTTTCCCCTTTTAGAGGAATATGAAAAGGAGACCCTGTCTCCCCCTTCCTATTTATTCTCATGGAGGAAGGCCTAGGACGAATGCTCAAATATTCATGTTCCTTTGGCACCATAAAAGGTTTGGTCCTGCATGAAAATCCCCCTTGTCTCATCAACAATTTTTTGATGACAATATCCTAATGGGTCATCCATCTGTGCAAGAATCTCGTGCTTTCCATCATAACTTAAGCACCTTTTCTAAGGCCTCAAAAACCACTATCAATCTAGATAAAATCAAGATCTATGTTTTCAATACGCCTACCATTACTCAAAGAAACAACACTAGGATTATTGGCTTCTCCATCTCCTCCCTTCCCACCAAATATCTCGAAGCACCCCTAATTGATTCATCCATCAAGCACTCCTCATGGAGAGATCTCCTTGAAAATATGGAACAAAAACTTTCTTCATGGACTTTTTGATCTCTTAACCTAGTTGGGTGCCTCATTCTCATGAAAGTTGTTTTACAATCCATGCCCCTCTACCTCTTATATTTTATTGTTGCACCTAAATGGGTCCTCAAATCCATAAGAACTATCCAATGCATTTTCCTCTAGTGAGGCAACAAGAACCACTTAAAATGACCTTTTGTCAAATGGGACAATTTTTTCTTACCCAAATCAATAGGTAGCCTGGGTCTTTCTGATCTGGCCAAAAGTAATTAAACTCTTAGTGCCAAAACTTGGTGGAATTCTTTAACCAAAAACTCAAATCCATGGGCTCAACTTTGGAATAAAAAATATTCCCCCAACTAGGACCCGCGGGAGCTCATTTGCTACAACCTGGTAATCCCTCACTCCCTCATTTAGAATGTAGTGAATCTTTTAAGAGATTTGATCCAGCAACACATTTTTGGGGAAATATGCAATGGAGCCTTTGCTCACTTCTAGATGGATTCCTTGCACCAGCTTCCATGCTTATCATGCCTTAATCATCTCCCTCTTTTGCATTCCTCCATTAAATGTTTTGGGCACTTATTAGTCAAAGAATTTTGGTTAGAGGAAAATCAACAGATCTTTCATGTATGGAAGCATCCAAGGGACTCAACAACACAATTGTACATAAGTGTGACACTTAATGAAAAAGTGACATAAGTGTGACACTTAGTACGACACTAGTTAGTGTGGGAATTTTACATATAACAGATTACCCCCTAAAATGTGAGGTCAGAAGAAACATCATTATGGCTGAAACATTTTACACATACGAAGGGTGTTTGAATAAGAGAGTTGGATGAAAGATACAAGCAAACATCAAACATTATATATATAAATCATCTTGAGGTAGGAATACCCATGCTCAGACAAAATGGACTCAAATCATGGTTGCTAACCAATATACTACAAATCCATGAGAGTACTTACTAAGGATATGGCCACTAAACATACAACATGGATCCATATCTCCATGACACGATCAAGTTGTAGCGACGATATTGTACACAGTGGAGCTACAATATGACAAAACAATATATTGATGGACCAATACAATTAGGATCTTATATGTAAAAATGTATAAAAATTCTCTCCATCACAACCTATGTTAGGCACATAACACTAGTAGGATCCTAAAATATTCCTAAGGTTTTCATCCCAATCCTAAACCAGTACAATTCTAAACATGTGAATACATGTGTTGAAGTCGAACATTGTAGAAACCACTTGATTACCAGTCATTGATGTATATCATTAACAAGTGAAAGGGAAATCACCAATAATGGCAATTATTCCCAAGGTACTCTAGTACATTCCAAAGAATGTGAATAAATGAGCTGAAGTCAAACATTCAAGGAATCATTTGATTAGAGGTCAATAATATTAACATATTGTCAAATGTGAGGAAACCTGCCATTGAGGAATGAAGGTTCCAAGGTACTCACTGGTTTCTAAGTCTAATTCCTAGATAATGAGCTAGAGTCGATACGAATAGACTCATCAAAGAAGGACCATGATGTATCCCCCATCATCGACATGAAACAGAACAAGAAATGATGTGGAATGATAGAGAAAATGTGGACATACTAACAAGGGTATGAATACTGCAAAGTGGTTGTAAGCTTGATACTTCCCTTGAACATTGTGTGGCATGACAACTGACTTGGAAGCATTTAAATTGATGAGGCAATGATCCAAACATAATTTGATAATCACCATAGTGTGACAACAACCAAAGGTTCTCTTCGAAGGATTCAAAAGAGTATGACAACACATGGAATTCAAATGACTCAGAGACAAACTAATTACCCAATTGTACAACATAATGTAAACACATGCCATGTTCAAGGAGAACAAAAAACTGCCATAATGTTTCAAAAACTTGACCCACTTCCCAAATTTTCCCCCACCCAGATAGGCGAGTACCTCTTTGTTTTTTAGTGAGCTCGAGGAGGGTAAAAAATGATCATTTAGCTCATCTTCGATGAGTCCCATATTCACATGTTTAACAAACCTAAAGAAGGAAGGGTTTGGTCCTAGATGGGTCCTTCATTGTAAAGTTTTACGAGTCCAGAGAAGGTAAAATCGATGGCCTTTTAATATTTAGAGAGTCTGAAAAGATATTAAAGAAGACTCCAGATGGACTTTTTTGTAATTTTAGTCTCCCAAGCCCGAAAAAAGTATAAAATAATATTAAGGAGAACTCTCCTAACCAAGGCAATCAGGGGGTTCCTTTTTCATAAATAGTTTGATGAGACTGAAAAAGAGGTAAACTACCATTCAACAGACATTCTTTCTAATTCACTTTAATGAGCGTGAAAGACAAAAATATCAGGCAACAATATTTTCATGTTTAGGGAGTTTGAAAAGAGCTTAAGGGAGACTCCAAAGGGTTCATTTTTTGTGTAGCTTTTATGAGTCTGAAAAAAGTGATAAAAGTATGCTCGATAACCTATTCTAATGTATTTACAAGCATGAGAAAGAATAAAGACTAAGATCGGGATTGGTTTCATTTTTTCACAAGCTTGAAACTATAAAATAAACTATGCTTGGAACCAGTTTCATTGTTTAACGAGCTTAAAACTAAAAACTAATTGTGCTTAGAACTTCCCAACGTAATGTCCAAGGGTTTCGAGATATCCATAGGTGGTTGTTACTTTTCCCCCAACTTGAGAAGCTAGCGACATAACTCCAACATGATTCCCAGAGGCTAGAGACATGTCCCTCAAGCTTCGTTTCATTCACCAACTCTTCTCCTATTACCAACTTCTATCAAAATAGACTCCAGGTTACTAATAGAAAAATTTTCACTAGAGAGGGATGAAGAAAGAGGATCAACTGACCCAGGTGGATGAAATGAAGGTTTAGGTACGAGTTCTAATGAAAGACTTGACTTAACAGGAGAGGCAGTTGTTTCATTTTTTAATGAGATTGACATAGGAAAATAACTATACTCATAAGGATCTATTTTATTTTTTAACGATCTTGACACAGTAAAAGGAAAATGCTCATAACCTATGGGTTCAATGCCCGAACCTATGTTTCATTTTTTTTAACAAGAATAAAATTGTGCTCGCAACTCTCTATTTCATTTTTTAACAAGCTTGACACAGAAAAAAGAACTATGCTCACAACTATCTGGGTTTGAATCCCAGACTTCTGTTTCATTTTTTAAATGATCTTGAAATAGAAAAAAGAACTATGCTCACCACCTCTTCTTGATCATGGCTTCCAAGAGGACAATGTGTTACACATTATTTTGGTCATTCTAATGATGATATCATAGACATGTGTTCAGGCTGCCAACCTGACTTTTTTCCCGAGAAAGGCAACTTCTTTCCTCCTCTACAAGGCTTCTTTTTAGAAAGGGTCTACAGGCTACTCATAATACACAGTGCGGAAATCTATCATTTCTGCAGGCTGCTATAGAGTTGGCCTACGGGATTTCCACGGGCTGCTACATAGGTAGGGTGTGGTGGTGTTCCAAAGCTAAAATAAGAAACAGGTTTCACGAAGTTTCTAGAAGGGGAATCTTCTAGAATGTGAGGTGGCGTCTATATGGTTGTGATCCTACTGGTTTCTCTGATTTGGTGGGATCACACTCATCCTTTTAACCACTTCACCTTCTCCTATATAATCATGGGCTTCTCATGGAAAAGGTTAAGAAAGAAGAAGTAAGATTAAGCAGAGAATTGATGAAAGAATAGGTTGAAGAATGTGTGAAGAATCATGTTCTTATTTATGCTTTGGGCCTCCATTTTTCCATCAAGATTTTGTGGATTATCTTCATGCAAATTTCAGAGCAAGTGCATGTGTGTGTTGGAACAAAGGACCACTAAAAGGGAAGTCGTGACATCAAGGTGATTCGGTTGTATCTTCTACTTTTCATTAATACAATACGGTGGCACGTCTATTTCCCATAAAATGATTAATGTTTTGTTACATGACTCCTTTATCACATGTTTGGGTTGTCATTGAATTCTACTATTGTTGCTTTCACATTGGTTGGTTTTTGTTGTCACAGATCTAATTCTACAAGAGCACTACAGTGAAGCAGGGACAACAAAGATACAAGGAAGTGATTCATAAGGAATGTTATCTATTCCTCTTTGGATAGTAAAGTCAATGATTTCAACTTAGGGAAAGTGTCTTGTTCTGTCTTGTTTTTTTCTAGATCCAGGTGGATCTAGGTGAATCAGTTCATGTCCGAATATATCGATTTACCCAATAACAAAATTGGTGACTCCACTGGGGAAACGAATTGATTGTAGTTTTTTGTTGGCCATTTTCTTTTGAACTATTATTTTTACTTGATATCAATCTCTGAGTCTTTAGGAGACTCATTCACTCTCCCTAGGTTTAAAAGTCCACCTAGATGTTTTTCCTTTTTCCCCAAATTTCTTGATTTTTCAAACACGTCTGCACTAGATCTTATATATAGCCCGTGGAAACCATTCATTTACACACCCTGGTGGTTTGTTTCAGCGCGTGATTTTCACACCTTGCATGTTTCTGGCTAGTGTAAATCATTAATCTCTGCGCTATGTTATACTTTCCACCTGTGGCAGTGTTTGAAAAAAAAATTGGTTTGGGTTTTGGCCTCTACTGCTGTCCAGTTTTTCTTTAGTCAGCTGGACAAGGATTTTTAATGCCATTTATTGAATTCTTCTTATTGTTTTGGCTTGATCTTGATTGGTTTCGACGATTGAACACCTCTCTTTTGATCTTTTTTCAATCTTTGTGTTTTATTTTTATCGACAAGGATATAATCTCTAGACTTGCGTCTGAGTGCTTGCTCAATTAAAGGTATTGGTTTGGATTTGGATTTGTAGGCTGGTTACATCTTCTAGATTTCTTGATGATCAGAAAAACATTTTTTATTCATATTTGAAAAGACATTTTCTTGTCATTTTTATTTTTATCTCCATTGAAAGATCGATTTGGGTGTTTGTTGAGTGCTTTATTTTCATTGATTGCTTATCCTTTCTAGGTTACATCCCTGTTTTGGTTTCTCGAAAGGAAAAAATAAAAGTCTTTTTAGTCTTTTAAGCGATCATTTATACAGAAAATATTGGTGTTTGAAACATTGAAAGAGAACGAATAGTGAAATTACATTGTTGATGATTGTTTGATACTACATTCAAAGAAAATAATTGTACATCGTAGTTGCGTTGTTCCAGAAAAATACTTTCTCTCTACTATAGATAGAATTGATCGAACAAAAGTTTGCATAATTCATTCCTATTTGCATGTTATTGGGTCAAAGTCTTACACAACATTGGTTTCATTCTCATCTCCCTCCTGAGTAACAACAACCTTTAATAATATTGTGAAACTCTAAAATTTAATTAGTAACTTTTTCTAGGGCTCTTTTACACCAACATTAGCTAGGGTAGATCTTTGGAATAGGCAATGAGACACACTCTCCAAATAAAAAAAAACACAATAGAATCTTGTGATAGTGAGTGTTCAAATCCATTTGTAACATTTTTTCCTGGGAAGCCCTTCTCACACAAGGGTCAAACCTGAGGTCGCATTGAGATTGGCAGAGTTACTCACCCTACTTTGTTGGTCATGGTGTAGAGATTGCATTCATTATGGGGGTCGCTTGAAAGGTATACCCACAATGATGAGTGGGAGCCTTTCAAGTTGATTTCGGGCTAGATACCCTGCCTTTACATGTGGATCGGACTATCAACTATTTCCCCAGACATCATTGTAGTAGTTGGTAACCTTAGTGGCCTATCTCTTTAGGGTCTTTACACAAGG
>CBVK0101583925.1:0-14802 GCA_900067695.1 Picea abies | reverse complement strand
CAGATTCAACCATCTATCTATGACATCTGCATCTATTTGGCCCTCAAATATAGGAATGTCAAAGCTTACTTGTACCTTAAAAGGAGTGGCACCTCCAGAGTGGTTGTTGGATGTCGATGCGCCGCCAGTGGGAATCCGTTGAAGAATCTGGGCAAAGTTGTCCATCATCACATTCCTTTGTTTCTCGAGGGCCTCCTCGAGCAACATTTTGATAGGATATCTTGCTCCCTCATATTTCTTTTCTTCCCCCATGGGAAGTCATCAGGGTTTGCGAGGATGATCTTGCAAAGGTTCAACCAGATCGAGCCCCAACTCCTTATACCTCGACCTCATTGGGGACATGCAAAGAAGGATCAAGAATGAGCAGACCACTCTGATACCACTAATCTGGATTTATGTAGGAACACAATGAAATACAGAAATACACATAAACATAGAGATGCAGTGGAAATAAGACTTCATTTCATTAATAACAAATGATTGAAATATGCTTACAGACAAAATGTAAATAAACTAGCTAGGGCACTGGTAGCTTATCTCTGAGAAGAGATGTGGAAGCTACTAGCCTCCAAATTGTGTTACAATGAGGCTCGAAGGCCTGTTATTATTTAGAAACAATGGAAAACCCTAAACATCCAAAGACCTAACCCTAGGAGATGAAACACCAAGACTATGGGCCATGTTTAGGTAAGTTGGTACATCAACTTCCTGGGGACGTAACTTTGGCATATGATCTTTGTTTGACGCGTTCCATACCTCGTTAGAAATATCTATCCGAGGACTACAACTTTTGGGTGAGCAACATTGATACATAATCCTTTTTTCTCCCCATTTTCCCAAAAAACGTCGTTTAAGGCCTCAAAATGGCTCTGGAAGTTCAGGACCCAAAAAACTGCTAAAAATAGTAAACTATGAGGAAACTGAAAAAATGAAAGAAGAAATGGTGGGGATCCAAGTGGAATAGGTGGGTGGCCACCAATATCCACCTGGATCACTATTCAACCTGGATTTGTCGAAAATGTCCACATCAGAGCTTCATGTTCCACCGATGAGGTTGTTACGTATAAGTCACTTTTTAAAGAATTTTGTGATATCCTCACGTGGAGCTACGAAGAGATGCAGGTATTGACCCTGATATTGTTCTACACAAAATTAATACCTACTCGGACACTAAACCTGTCCGGCAGAGACTTCGCCTAGTCCACCCCTGTAAAGCAGCTGCTATCAAGCTTGAAGTCAAAAAAATTCTTAAATCCATCTTTATTTATCCAATGGCTTTGATTGATTGGGTATCCAATCTAGTTTTGGTTAACAAGAAATAAGGTACGATTCGTGTTTGTGTTGATTACAAGGATATCAACAAAGATTGTCCTAAGGACAACTTTCCTACCGCCTTCGTTGACCAAATCTTCGACGATTGCGCTGAAAGTGAAATGTTCTCTTTGATGGATGGTTTCTCCAGATATAATCAAATCAATATCTTATCCACGGATCAACACAAAACCGCTTTCATTTGTCCTTGGGGAACGTTTTCCTACCGGAAACTGCCCTTCAGTTTGAAGAACACCAGTGCAACATTTCAATGTGCTATGTCTTATTCTTTCCATGATATTAAGCACATTGTCCAACCATATTTAGATGACCTACCAGCGCACTCCATGCATCATAGTGATCATCCGAACCACCTCCGAGCCATTTTTCTTTGCGGTCGGTTCTATCGTATACGCTTAAACCCACAAAAATGTGTCTTTTGTGTGGATTATGGCCGACTCTTGGGATTTATTATGTCACGTAAAGGGATTAGGGTAGATCCTTTGAAGGTCGAGGCGATACTCAATCTCCCTCTTCCTTTCTCACTTCGCCAGCTAAAAAGTTTGCAGGGGAAGGCAAACTTTCTACATCGTTTTATCCCAAACTACGATGAGTTAACACTTGGATTTACTCGACTATTAAAGAAAGGCTCTGAGTTTGAATGGGACACCACTACCAACAAAGCCTTCGACGCTTTGAAACTGACTTTAACCCATACCCCACTACTTTTCCCGCCCGATTATAGTCGAGATTACTTCCTTTATCTCACTGCTTCGGACTCGACCATTGCCATGGTTCTAGTCCAAGAAGATGATTTACACAATGAGCATGTCATTTATTATTTGAGTTGGAGTCTCATGACTACCAAAGCCAAGTACTTACATGTTGAAAAACTGGCATTGGTAGTTGTTCAATCTATCCAACGTTTTTGTCACTATATTCTATTACGCAAGACCATTGTAATTTTGAATTGCAGCCCTATGCAACACATTCTTACACGTCAATTGCTAGGGGGAAAATACTCCAAATGGATCATGATTCTCCCGTAGTTTGAATTAGAATTAAAACGCGCTAAGTCTAAGAAATCCTTAGTGTTTGTTGAACTAATATGTGACCTTCCCTCCGCTGAGACAAAAAATGTGGCAGAGGATTCCTTACCTAACGAGTCCCTTTTTTTGATTACTTATGATGATGATTGGTATGGAGATATTATTATTTATCTCCAGACTCAAAAATTTTGGCCAAACCTCTCTAGTACAGACCATCGTCGCATCCTCTATCAAGCCCATCAATACATCATTCTCAGTGACACTCTTTATCGTCGGGGTGTTGACACTATCTTACGTCGTTGTCTCACCTTTGATGAGGCTGAGAAAGATTTGAATGACTGCCACTCTGGAGCATGTGGTGGTCACATGTCCAGATATGCCATTGCCCAAAAGATCTTAGGAGCTGGGTACTTTTGGCCTTCTTTATTTAAATATTGTATAACTACCATCCTGAAATTCTACGCTTGCCAAACATACAACAATAAGATCAGATCTCATCCCGCTCCTTTACACCCTATAGTTTCTATTGGACTTTTCGCTAAATGGGGTATTGATTTCATGAATTTTAACCCTCATTCAGTCGGGGGGCACAGATACACTATCGTAGCCGTGGATTATTTCACGAAATGGGCCGAGGCGATGCCTACATTCAACAATATAAGAAAAACTGCAGCTCTATTCATATTCAATCACATCATTGCACGATTTGGAATCCCATAGTCTATCCTCACTAATCATGGTAGCCACTTTTGGAACTTCATGATGTCTGAGCTCACAGAAAAGTTGGGTCTTCGACATGAAAACTAAACCCCCTACTACCCATAGGCCAATGGCCAAGTTGAAGCAATCTAATGCAGGCGAGACGTTGCCCCTACTTCCTCAAACTCACCTACTCTCAGGAACGATTTCAAATCCCCTTTCTGCTGAGCCGAATTGGCTCTTTATATTCCTTCGAAAATATCTCCTGCAAATACCCGATCCACAGGTCCTTTCTCACTACCTCTGCATGGCCTCTGGCACTTGCCGTGGACAATTTCCACACGGGAAAACTCTTATCAGTCTTTGGGGTTTCGACGTTTTCACTATCACGAACCTCTGCCCCCTCAAGCTCCCGATCACCGATTCTCCAATGAGAGATTTTCTCCACGCGCTAACCCTTTTGGCTCAGTTTCGGGTCCACGTGACCATTACCCCATGACCATGGCCTTACCTCTTGTCGCGGCTCCTCCTATCAGGATTTCGAGACTTGTGATGTCAACATTCACGAGTCCTCCGGACTCGTGATCCTCTGATCCCCGATGGATCCTTTCATACTCTAGCCCTCCTGAGCTTAGCTTTTGGCTCATGTGACCAATTGCATAAGAATATAGTCCTATACTTCCCTATCGGGATTTCAGCTTCCAATTTTCCGATGAGTTCTCCTTTGGGCGCTAACCCTCCTGGCTATAGCATGTTCCATATGACCTGCTACCATACGAACGCAGTCCTATAGATTTCCATCGGGATTTTGGAGTTTCCGTTGTCGTGATGCACATGTATTCGCAACCCTTGATCCTTCGATACCCGATGCGCTCCCTTCGTGCTAGCCCCTTCAAGCTATACAATGGCCCATGTGGCCTCAACCCGTGATCGTAGTCAAACCTCCCGTCGGGTTTTTGGGGTTCGCAGTTTCAAAATGAAATGGTTCCAAGTCCGCGGATTTCCCGATATGTTGATCCCCGATATGCCTCAGCCCTCCTGGCTAAGCCCTGGCCAACGTGACCAGTCTCCGTGACCTCAGTCTCTGTGACCTCAGTCTCCTACCCTATCGGGACTTCGGGGTTTGCGATGTCATGATGCAAACACCTATGAGATTTCCGATCGCCCAAATCCTTAGTCTCTGTTTAGTTGATAGTTTTCCTCCACCTAGGCACTGTCCTCCTCCTCTGATGTTCTGATAGCTGGCTCCCACTACAGCTCTGCCTTCCGATTGGCTCCCGCCTTTAATCTACCACTTGTCCTTCACACTGACTCATGTCATGGATTTTCCCCTGTGCACTGATGGTTGCCACGCGTCTCCCAATGGATGATCCCGATCTCGTTGGGATTTTGAGACTTCTGATGCGACAATTCCCTTGTATGCAGAAAACCTGAAATGCCAAACTTTGACTCGACGAGATCCTTCACCATGTGTCCTCGCTGATGGATGGCTCCGATCACGTTTCGGGATTTTACTATGCACAAAACCTCTGTGATTGGGATCTTCGATATACCGATCCCTCGCCACGTGTCCCTGCTGATGGACGGTCCAGATCCCATCAGGATTTCGTGACTTGCACTGCCCCAATCCACATGACCTCGAGAACTCCGATTTCCTGATGGTCGATATCCCGATGACAAAACCTCATGCAACTTCCATAGATCCGATGACTGTCGGGTATCTGTCTCAGATCTGACGACTTGGACCTGTTCTCCTCGTGCGCTCCTCCTGAGGCTTAACCTCCGCACACCTTCTCCTGATCCGACGGCTTATGGGATTCCTTCTCCTCATCTGATGGCTCCGATCATCTATCCCGTGCACTCTCCTGTGCACCTTCCGGGACGTGGAAATTCGATGGTCCAGATCTATTCTCTTCAGGCCGATCTAACGGCTGTTGTGCCCCTCCTGAGCTTCACGTGCTTTCGTCCTGCACTTAGAGGAATTTCGAGTCTTCAAAGGCTCTAAACTTTTCCTTCCTTCCTCTTGCGCAAACTCCTCCACCCTGAGTTCCGCTAATGCGCATAAAAGCGTTGTTCCTTCTAAGCTTGTATCCTCGGATCCTTCAAAGGATTTAGATGTCTTCCCTCCTTGCAGAAATTCTACGCACACACAGTCTTATCCCTCCTGAGCTTCTCACGAACACTCAGACCGCTTGGGGGATTTTTTCTCTTCTTCTTCTCCCATAGATGGATAATATGCAGATGCCTTCCTGGCTCTCTGTTTGCTCAAGCAACCTCCTTGCTGAGACTTCTGGGTATCCAGCAACCCCGTGAAGATTCCTCAGTGGACCTTCTTTTGATATACAGAATTCCAAGAGTTCTCTTCTCCACAGAACGTTCCCCCAGTCCTGTCTCCTTTATCCCGTGCCTCCATGCACTCGCTTGATGCCCTTCTGGCAGAGCTTCTCAGAGTCCTTAGTGATTCTTGTTCCCTCTTAAACTCTCAGCAGAGTTCTTATTTTGTGCACCTATGCACTTGCTCAATGCCCTCTTGGCAGAGCTTCCCAGAATCCTCAATGATTCTGCTTCCTTTGGACTCTCAGCAAAGTTCATTCCTCTGTTCACCTCTGTACACACGCTCAATGCCCACTTGGCAGAGCTCCACAGAACTTACAGCGAAGTTCTGTCTACAACTGTGTTTCAGCTACGCAGCCTTGCCTCCAAGGTATTCAACAACCTTGAGGTCTTCCTTCTCCTGAGTTGTTGATCTCAGTCCTATGCCTCAGCACATCTTTGTCTAACTCCTCAGATTTCAGAAGTGCATCCCTTGTGCACGACTCTCAGAACCTCAATGTTCTGTCACACCCTCCTGGTATGAAGCCTCAAATACCTTCAACCCTGAAATCAACACAACTCTTGCAGAATGCATCAACAATCATACATTCACAACATACATAGGGAACACACAAAAACATCCATATACACAGAATATGCAGGAAAAACTGCTCTATTTATATTAACAAATAGCAACAATGCATGTATATTTACAATGGTGTTCCTGAGTTCTCTCTGACTCTTCTCTCCTACTACAACCATACTAACTCAGAATGAGATCTCAAAATATCTTTTACCTGAGGGGCTCTTAGCGCTTCCCTCCAGATTCACCTACCCTATTCAATTACAATGAATGGGTTGTCTAGTCCAGCATATGGATCTAGATCTCAACCGATCTACAATAAAGGCCGATCTACCTAACGCCTGCTCAAAGGCATAGCTTCCATGGCTCACCAGCCTAAGACATTAAATTACATTGAATTTCAAATTCAAAATGAGGTTGGGCCTTTCTTCATCCTTTGAGTGCATGCACGCTGATGTGGCTGGCTATCTGGTTGGCTGCATGGAGAGATGCTCCTGCATCATACTCCACAACTGTAAAAATCATGAGCTCCTGCTCATGAGCTTCCCCTCTGAGCTATTGGAAATCCTCCTGGATCCCAAATTAGTCTTTGGAGCTTTCCATCTGCTCCATCCTACTGCTGCTGCGCTGCTGTTGCTGTCACTTTCCTTCTGCTCAGCCTCTCCCTACTGGCAGTGTCTGTTGACTTCAACATCAGCTCCCTGATTTCCTCTATCACTTCATCCAGCTGCTCTAGCGGCTGGTCCTATTGTTGTAGTCTCCTTAGCTGCAAAAAAATTTGGCACATGGGTAGATTGCTATGATCTCCCATGCTATCTTCTTCATCTTCATCTTTGGCCTTCAATTGCCACTCTGCTGCAGAATTCAGTTCTGCAGTCTCTTCTTGATTGACCTACTGCTCAGTCATCCTCCCTGACAGTTCAAATTCTATTAGTCCTCTTGCTGGCCCTGGATTGTTCAACCAATCCTCCAACATTTTCAGCTCCATCTCCCATGGAGTGATAAATCTGTCTGCCTGTTCCTTGGCTTCCTCCGCTGTTAGCTTCAGTGCTACAGCTTCTTTCTTTTCATCTTCCTGGATGAAACTAATGAGCCATCCCTCGGAATGCTCATTCTATTTCCCTTCATCCGCTTCGGCAGTCTCAAATGTTTTCTCCAATTTCCTTTTGACAGTCATCTCCAGTTGCGACTGTTCTGTTGTTGCACCATCTACAACACCAATTTCTTCCTCCTTCTGGGCACATGGTAGGAATATTCCAATTCCCCCAATCATCAGAATATCATTCTGATCTTCCTCCTCTTCTATCAGCTGCATCTGCTGATCTAAATTCATCTCTGGATTTATGAGACCCTCAGATAGTCTCATCTGCTCATCCCTGCCCAGCTGGCTATATGGGATGCCCCTGCTGCTCTCCTGGCAGACCATGAGATCAACCGATCCTATCTTCATCAGCACTCCTTGCTGAATTGAACTCTTCTCTGAGTCCATGAGACCCTCAGATGGTCTCACATTTTCATCTCTGCCCACCTGGCAGTTCAATACGCTTCCGCTTCCCTCCTGGCAGTCTTTGATGCTTCCATTGCCCTCCTAGAAGTCTTCGAGATCCTCATCTGATCTCTTTTCATTGCCCAGATGGCAATGCGAAATTCCCTCACTATCCTCCTGACAGTCCATGAGATCTTCCACCAATCTCATCTCGTTTCCCTCCTAGCAAACTAGAATTTCTATTCTACCCTCCTGGCAGTCCTTGAGATCCTCAGTTGATCCCAATTTATCCTCTTCATCATCCCAATCATCGAGACCCTTTCCAGTCTCTGGCCAACAATAATCAATCATCTCTTCCTCTGTGGTCTTGAGGTTTTCAGCATACCTCAGCCATATCTTTAATAGCCTCTGCTGTCTTTTGACCATCAGCTCCCTGACTGGCCATTTTGTTGATGCCTTCTTCATGGGCAATTCGCACATTTATCTCATCCTCCTATCCTGCCGCATTCGCAGTTCGAACTTCTCTATGTCTACTTTTAATTCGTAGAGGTCTCTATCCATTTCTGCTTCATCCCATTCGGCAAGATTTTTTGCCTTGCTCTTCTTTCTATGGCCTTCAGTAGCCATCTTACTGTCCCTATCTGCCTTCCTGGCAAACTTGTTGTTGTCACTCTGCATCTTGAGTGTGTCCAGCTTCATCTTACAATACTGTTGACTGTCTATAGACTGCTGCCTACCTGCAAACAAGTCCTTACAAAATCCTTCAACAACTATGTCTTCTTCTGCCTCCTCTATTCCCCTCTTGCCTGAAATATACAGACAAGAATTCAAGCTCTGATACCAGTTGATGCAAGCGAGATGTTTCCCCTACTTCCTCAAACTCACCTGCTCTCAGGATCAATTTCAAATCCCCTTCCTACTGAGCCGAATTGGCTCTTTAGATTCCCTCTGAAATCTCTCCTACAAATACCTGATCCACAGGTCCTTTCTCACTGCCTCTGCATGGCCTCTGGCACTTGTCGTGGACAATTTCCACACGAGAAAACTCTTATCAGTCTTCGGGGTTTTGGCATTTTCACTGTCACGAACCTCTGCCCCCTCGAGCTCCCGATCACCGATTCTCCGATAAGCACTTTTCTCCACGCACTGACCCTTTTGGCTCAGTTTCGGGTCCACATGATCATTACCCCATGACCATGGCCTTACCTCTTGTCGCAGCTCCTCCTATAGGGATTTCGGCCCTTGTGATGTCAACATTCATAAGTCCTCTGGACTCGTGATCCTCCGATCCCCAATGGCTCCTTTCATACGCTAGCCCTCCTGAGCTTAGCTTTTGGCTCATGTGACCAATTGCATAAGACCGTAGTCCTATACTTCCCTATCGGGATTTCAGCTTCCAATTTTCCAATGAGTTCTCCTCTTGGTGCTAACCCTCCTAGCTATAGCATGGTCCATATGACCTGCTACCATACGACCGCAGTCCTATATCTTTCCATCGGGATTTCGAAGTTTCCATTGTCACGATGCACATGTATTCATAACCCCCGATCCTCCGATACCCGATGCACTCCCTTCATGCTATCCCCTTCAAGCTATACAACGGTCCATGTGGCCTCAACCAGTGACTGTAGTCAAACCTCCCGTTGGGGTTTCAGGGTTCATGGTTTCAAAATGCAACGGTTTCGCATCCGCGGATTTCCCGATATGCCGATCCCCGATATGCCTCAGCCCTCCTGGCTAAGCCCTGGCCAATGTGACTAGTCTCTGTGACCTCAGTCTCCTACCCTATCGGGACTTCAGGGTTTGCGATGTCACGATGCAAACACCTACAGGATTTTCGATCGCCCAAATCCTGATTCTTTGTTTAGTTGATAGTTGTCCTCCACCTCAGCGTTTTCCTCCTCCTCTGTTGTTCTGACAACTGGCTCCCACTACAGCTCTGCCTTCCGATTGGCTCCCGCCCTTAATCTACCACCTGTCCTTCACGCTGACTCCTGTCACGGCTTTTCCCCTGTGCACTGATGGTTGCCACGCATCTCCCAACAGATGATCCCGATCTCGTTGAGATTTTGGCACTTCTGATGCAACAATTCCCTTATATGCAGAAAACCCGAAATGACGAACTCCGACTCTCTGGGATCCTTCGCCACGTGTCCTCGTTGATGGATGGCTCCGATCTCGTTTCGCGATTTTACTATGCACAAAACCTTTGTTCCTGGGATCTCCGATATACCGATCCCTCACCACGCGTCCCTGCTGATGGACGGTCTAGATCCCGTCAGGATTTTGCGACTTGCGCTGCCCCAGTTCACATGACCTCGAGAACTCCGACTTCCCGATGGTCGATATCCCGATGACCAAACCTCGTGCAGCTTCCACAGATCCGACAGCTGTTGGGTATCTGTCTCAGATATGACGACTTAGACCTGTTCTCCTCATGCGCTCCTCTTGAGGCTTAACCTCTGCACACCTTCTCCTGATCCGACGGCTTACGGGATTCCTTCTCCTCATCTGATGGCTCCGATCATCTATCCCGTGCACTCTCCTGTGCACCTTCCTGGATGTGGAAATCCGACGGTCCAGATCTATTCTCTTCAGGTCGATCTGACAGCTGTTGTGCCCCTCCTGAGATTCGCGTGCTTTCATCCTACACTTAGAGGAATTCTGAGTCTTCAAAGGCTCTGACCTTTTCCTTCCTTCCTCTTGCGCAAATTCCTCCACCCTGAGTTCCGCTAATGTGCATAAAAGCGATGTTCCTTCTAAGCTTGTATCATTGGCTCCTTCGAAGGATTTATATGTCTTCCCTCCTTGCAGAACTTCTACACACACACGGTGTTGTCCCTCCTAAGCCTCTCACGAACACTCAGACCCCTTGGGGGATTTTTTCTCTTCTTCTTCTCACACAGATGGAGAATATTCAGACGCCTTCCTGTCTCTCTGTTTGCTCAAGCAACCTCCTTGCTGAGACTTCTGGGTATCCAGCAACCCCGTGAAGATTCCTTAGTGGACCCTCTTTTGATATACAGAATTCCAAGAGTTCTCTTCTCCACAGAACGTTCCCCCAATCCTGTCTCCTTTATCCTATGCCTCTATGCACTCGCTTGATGCCCTTCTGGTAGATCTTCTCAGAGTCCTCAGTGTTTCTTGTTCCCTCTTCAACTCTCAGCAGAGTTCTTCTTCTGTGCACCTATGCACTTGCTCAATGCCCTCTTGGTAGAGCTTCCCAGAATCATCAATGATTCTGCTTCCTTTGGACTATCAGCAGTGTTCTTTCCTCTGTGCACCCTTGTACACACACTCAATGCCCACTTGGCATAGCTCCACAGAACTTACAGTGAATTTCTGTCTACAACTGTGTTTCAGCTATGCAACCTTGCCTCCAAGGTATTCAGCAACCTTGAGGTCTTCCTTCTCCTGAGTTGTTGATCTCAGTCCTGTGCCTCAGCACGTCTTTGTCTAACTCCTCAGATTTTAGAAGTGCATCCTCTGTGCACGGCTCTCAGAACCTCAGCATTCTGTCACACCCTCCTGGTATGAAGCCTCAAAGACCTTCAACCCTGAAATCAACACAACTCTTGCAGAATGCATCAACAATCATACATTCACAACATACATAGGGAACACACATAGACATCCATATACACAGAATATGCAGGAAAAACTGCTCTGTTTATATTAACAAATGGCAACAATGTCTGTATCTTTACAATGGTGTTCCTGAGTTCTCTCTGGCTCTTCTCTCCTACTACAACCATACTAACTTCGAATGAGATCTCAAAATCTCTTTTACCTGAGGGGCTCTTAGCGCTTCCCTCCAGATTCACCTACCCTATTCAATTACAATGAATGGGCTGTCTAGTCTAGCATCTGGATCTAGATCCCAGTCAATCTACAATAAAGGTCGATCTACCTAACGCCTGCTCAAAGGCACAGCTTCCATGGCTCACCAACCTAAGACATTAAATTACATTGAATTTCAAATTCAAAATGAGGTTGCACCTCTCTTCATCCTTTGAATGTGTGTGCGCTGACGTGGCTGACTGGCTAGCTGGTTGCATGGAGAGATGCTCCTGCATCACAATCAAAAAGGTTCTTATCACCATGCTTCGACAGATTATAGGAATTCACAAAATGAGTTGGCACACGATGTTGATTTCAGCGTTATGGGCTTATAGGACATCCGTGAAGTCTTCCACGGGGTTTACACCTTTCCAATTAGTGTATGGTTTAGAACTTGTCTTACCAATTGAATGTGAGATCCCATCGTTAAAACTAGTCGTTGAACTTCTTCCAAACAACTCTGCTGAAAAAGAATGCTTGTTGTATCTTATGCAATTGGATGAAGCCTGTCGAGATTCCACCCTAGTTATTGAAACCCAGAAGAAATGTGTCAAGGCCCAATACAACAAACATGTCAAACCACGTGTTTTCTATGAGGGTGATCTAGTTCTCCTCTATGAACAATGTCGTTATTTACTAGGTGCCAAAAAATTCAAAGCTATGTGGCGAGGCCCTTATATCATCAAACGAGTGTTGGAGAAGGGAGCCTACTAGTTAGTAGATTATGATGGAATTCCTTTGAGTGAACCCAGAAATGGGCTTTACTTAAAGAAGTATTATGCTTAGACTATCTTTGCATGAGTTCTTGTATTTTACTGTATCATACTGTAGTGTGCTACATTTGTGTGTTTTTTCATTATTCAGTTTCTACCCTCGACTGCTTATCTTGCGTTGTTCTTGGTTTTCAGATGTTGGAGTCTTCATTACCCTACCTTGGCTTCACCGATGGTGCTATTCATAGCACTCAGAACCTAGCTTCTGTTGCATGGGAAATATATGCACCCACGAACGAACTTATCAATCTACATGGTGCTTGCCTCGGTCATGCAACTAATAATATAGAGGAGTATAGCGCCATCATCGAATTGTTGACTGATGCTATATCACTTGGGATTCATCGCTTGGTTATACGACTTGATTCACAACTAATAGTTATATAGTTAAGTAATGTTTATGTTATTTGAAGTCCTACTTTGTTATGAGTATATTTACGAATTTGCCTCTTGGAACGTTATTTTGATTATATCAAGTATCATCACATTCCTAGATGTCTAAATACATTAACCGATGCATTAGCTAATTATGTGTTAGAAATACATCTAATACATTTATAAATCCAATCACACATCACATGTATTATACAAAGCAAAATAAGTTGGTAGAAGCCTCGTGTATATATATAACGATCAAAAGTTTTTACAAAAAGATTGTTTTTCCTCCGAAGACAAAAATATCAAAAATGAAGCTCATAGCTTCTACAAAAATGGCATCATGGATGATGCTCTCAGTAACACACTATTTCTCATTCTACCCTATGGAGAAATTGTCTCAATGGACTAGCCATGCCTACGATATGGCGCTGGAAATGCCTCGGGACCTCGCCGATCGACATATCTAGGATCCCTGCAGTCAAACCATCCATATTTTTCTCGATTGCTTCATAGTCATTTGCATCCCATCCTACTACTACTGATGCTTCTCCTCGCCTTTGGAAAAGGGATGTACCCGGGGGCCGAAATGGACCTACATCTGTATAGTCATGATATTTTTTTTTTAGTAATTGGATTGAAAAACACATAAAAATATTTAATATTTTGAAAAAATTTACAAAAACACTATAAAAGAAAAATGTCTTTCTTACCTAGTTCCCCCCACTAAGAACTCTCAGGTAGCACTAAGTCAGGATCATTGCGAAAATCTAGCCCGACATATGCATATTCATCGATCATCAATATTTGGGGCTCCAAAAAATCAAAAAAGGTGTCATTATATCTAATAATGGGGCCTGCCACATGTCGGGACATGAGATCACACCATCGTTTCATCCACAGATCTCGTGGCACTGGTATATTCCAATATACCTGTAAGCAAAAGTGAGGGACTCTTTCTAGGAAGAAAGATACCAAAATTGGTCCATACCCAAACTGTTTTAGATCCCCGTTCTTGCTCTTGGTCAACTGACTCTTCATACTATGGAGAATCCCATCACACTAGTTGAACACACGAGGTTCTATGCATTCTAACGCATACTGGAAATAGCTCTGCAAGGCCATGTGTGGAGAAGCACTCCCTTCCATCTATGCAATGGTGAAAAGGATGGTTCTCAAGGTCAGATCATGAGCCCCTCTGATAACCACCTCACCATTGCACCGCTCAGCCCTGGGTTCACAATAGAGTTTGATGTATTCACTCATTGGTAAACCTCCACCTTGACCTCCTATTAAGGTCACTTGGGCCCCACGACGGGACAACCCTATCAATAAGTATATGTCTCCGGTGTTCAGGGAGAGCACATGAACACCCACATGGAATACTTGTTGGTCCATGTCCCACATACGGACCAAATATTCCAACAATCTTAGTTGGGCTCTCATGCCCCAAATCTTGAAGAATTTTAATAGACCACATTGTCGTAGGGAATTTATGGTGCCCGGATCATTAAAATCCATTGCATCATCTTCTTCATGCTCTCTTCTCTCCACTCCAACATATTTGCAATCAAAATACCTGCATGGAGATGAAAGAAAGAAATTAACACCTTTAATTATCATGATTTAGGATTCTTTTTAGTCCACCGTATCTTTTTATTTTGGGTTTTACACTACCGCGACTGAGATTTGGTTACAAAGCAATGTTTCCATAGGTGAACC
The DNA here is from genome assembly GCA_900067695.1 of Picea abies. NCBI lineage: Eukaryota > Viridiplantae > Streptophyta > Pinopsida > Pinales > Pinaceae > Picea > Picea abies. Next base: position 651 of record CBVK0101583925.1, on the reverse strand, counting down.
ATTAGGTGCTTGTGAAAATTCTTGATTTCCATAGGCCCCGATATAGGGCACCTGCGGCGACCCCATTGCACGCCTATGGTCCACAAATTCACCCAAAAAATCATCTTTTAACCGATTAAAAGGAATTTTAAACCATTTAAAAGGAAGAAAATGAGGTACTTACTATTTCCATGCAGACCATTCGCCAAATGATTGCTTGAGGTCTCTGCAATCGACCGCTGAAATACGAGGTGAAAAAGGGATTTTGGACAAAGTTTTTGGTCAAATACAAATGAAATAGTGAAAATGAGTTCTTATCCCTATTTTTCTCATTTTTTAATTTTTCTAAATATATTTTATATTATTTAAATGTATTTTCTCAAAAACCTAATGGTCTCGTGAGTGTTTTTTCTCGCGGATGGGCAGACTAGGGTTCCGAACAATGAAGTATGGACAATTTTTTATGATTTGTTTGTCTTTTTTGTCGCATGCATGATTACTTTTTAGGGTTTTTTAGAAAAACCTCGAGCTTATTGTTTGTTCGTTCTTGTGCTCAAAAAATGATGAGAACGTAACCGAGTATACTTTTGTCATCTTTTCCTACTCGTCATGGTAACACGAAAATAACAAAACTTACAGAGTAATCTTTAAGCTCTTTTCACACTCCTTAAA
>CBVK0101583770.1:0-10123 GCA_900067695.1 Picea abies | reverse complement strand
TTTCTCTAAGAGCTCCATAATATATTTCCTCTTCAACTGGTTTTCCTCATGAGGGTTTTTCTAGGGTCATGTTGACCAAAAATTCATGAGAAAAAATTATGTGGTGTGCATGTTTATTATCAACATTAAGTGTTAAAAATTGGAGAGATGTATTTATTGTTTTAATGCATGTTTAAGGAGTTAACAATGGACAACAAACTATAATTTAATTGACCCCTAAACAACAACATTAAATGAACTTTAAATCAGTCTTGAAGGAAGCCATAAATCTATGAAAAAACAATCTTGTTTGTGACCACAAAACAGTCCCAAATTTTCCAATTTGTAGTGGCCTAAAGAGCCTCAAAACTCTTCATGTTATCAAAGATAAAGGGCACAAAAGAGGGTTGGTAAATTGCAGACGGTTGGGAAGATTTTTGTCTCACCTTGGAAGCTTCAAATTCACACCTAATATTGGTGTGTGGGCAATAGATTTCTTTGGTCGTTTCTTTTATCATTTGGCAGCCATGTCGAGTGGAGGGTCAAGGGTAGACGATAGGCTAGCGGCGGCTGGAAATTGATCTCCATGGAAGGCTAGGATAGTTTTGATTTTGGAGGAGGGTGAGCTTTGGGACTTTGTTGAAAATCATGTGGTACCTCATGTTGATGTGGTGCTCTTGGTTGAGTTCAGGAAGAGGAACATCAAGGCCAAGAGAACTATCCTAGATGCAGTGAAAGAACACATTATTCCTCATGCTTTTGGTAAAGACTTTGCATTTTAAAAGTGGCAGTCCTTGTGTAATCTTTACTAGAGCCCTAACCAAAACCAGAAGATGGTGCTCCAGGAGAAGTTGAGGGGCGCTAAGATGACGAAGACATATTCGGTCACCTCATACCTCACGAGATTTTCTTATATTCGTGATGACTTGAAAGTTTTGGAGGAGGTAGTGGATCCATCTGAGTTGGTGAGGATAGTCTTAAATGGATTCTCCAAACCATGGGAAATATTTGTGTGGGGCATTGTAACCAGAGAGCATATGCCCAATTGGAAGAGGCTATGGGATGAATTTGTACAGGAGGAGCTCAAGTTTGGCTCAAGATCTTTTAGTCAACAGCGTGGTGGGGATGATTAGGAGGATATTTCTCTTTTGGAAAAGGGCATGAAGAAGACCAAGAAGGGTCTCAAGGGTGGGTCCAAGCAACAAAAGTAGAAGGGAGGTGAGCAGTAGAAGGATATGAGCAAAGTTAAATGCTTTGTTCGTAACAATATAGAGAACTATGATGGATAGTGTCCCAACATGAAGAAGAAGAAGGGTGGTACAACAACATCAACTGAGGAGGATGAGTTTGTCTTTCAATGTTTGAGATCCTGAAGCACATGCACCTGTGGTTTGTGTACCAACTACCTGTGATCCTGAAGTTGTACTGGGTGGACTAGTCACCCCTGAACTCGGTGTAATAGACACTTGAGGATGTATCCCTTATGATGTATCATGTTGCATATGTGGTATCAAAATCTGGTATGTTTCCTGCTCAAAAGTAGTGGGCTCAGAATCTGTGATCCTAGCCATTATGGTCAAGTACAAACCAAACCTCTCTGATGCTCTGCTCTCTCTCATCAACCTCTCGGGCCCACCAACTAGCTCATTAGCTTCCTTCAAGGTCTATTGAAACCATATTGGGTTCCTCTTCCCTGGAGTAACCTCCCTTGTAGCACTACCCTCATGCCCCTCAGTCTCATCCATAGATCTCACCATAGATGTCTAAGATCCTGAAGCACGTGCACCTGTGGTTTGTGTACCAACTACATGTGATCCTATAGTTGTATCGGTGGACCAGTCGCCCCTGAACTCGGTGTAATAGACACCTAAGGTTGTATCTCCTATGATGTATCATCCTGCATCTGTGGGGCCTCCTCAAATCTATCTCTCAACTCACAAGATCTTCTAAAGGCTCTATCCTCCTCGAATATGATATCTATCCTCGCAACAACTTTCCTCAATACCGATATGTATATCTAAAAGGCCTTTGAGACCTTCCTGTATTCAACAAGAATCACATTCTCTATTGTGGGGTCCAACTTTGTCCTCTTCTCAGAAGGGGCATGAGAGAAAGTCAAACACCCAAATATGCGAAGGTGTCCAACATATGGCCTCCTCAGGAGTCTTGCTCCCCAGAGCTCTATGTGGACTCATGTTCTGNNNGAGTCTTGCTCCCCAGAGCTCTATGTGGACTCATGTTCTGTAGATACACTGCAATACTGCAAGCCTCAACCCATAAGAAAAATGACAACCCCTTATCATGCAACGTAGATCTCGTTGCACCAATAATAGCCCTATTCTTCCTCTCAGCATCCCCATTCTGTTGGGGGTTGTAAGGAGCGATCAACTATATCCTAATAGCCTCCTGGGTGCAGAAGTATCCAAACTCAATGGAGGTATACTCACCCCCATTTTCTGACCTCAAGACCTTGATCTTTCTCCCTGTTTAGTTCTCCACAAGATCCTTAAACTCTTAGAACCTATTGAAGGGCTCACTCTTGGTCTTCAGGAAATAGATCCATGTCCTCCTAGAGTGGTCATCAATGAATGTCACATATTACTCACATCCACCCAAGGAAAATGATGACATGGGACCACACACATAAGAGTGTATCGAATCAAGTATCCTAGATGATATACTTTCACTGCTCGAAAAGACAGTCTTGGAGTACTTCCCAAGAGCACACCCCCTGCTTACCTCGAAATAGATCCATGTCCTCCTAGAGTGGTCATCAATGAATGTCACATATTACTCACATCCACCCAAGGAAAATGATGACATGGGACCACACACATAAGAGTGTATCGAATCAAGTATCCTAGATGATATACTTTCACTGCTCGAAAAGACAGTCTTGGAGTACTTCCCAAGAGCACACCCCCTGCTTACCTCCTGATGCTCAATGTCAAACTGTGGCAATCATATCACAATCTCCCTCAACACCCTCATAGCTCCATGATGCAAGTAAGCCATCCTCCTATGCCAAATCTCGCGCAACTGATTGTTGTTACTGTTACTAGCTAAAGCATGTAATGGTTGAAAAATGAGTCTGTATAACCTGATGCTCAATGTCAAACTGTGGCAATCATATCACAATCTCCCTCAACACCCTCATAGCTCCATGATGCAAGTAAGCCATCCTCCTATGCCAAATCTCACGCAACTGATTGTTGTTACTGTTACTAGCTAAAGCATGTAATGGTTGAAAAATGAGTCTGTATAATTTCCCATCACAAGTCCCAATCACTCTGGCTAATGTGATACTGGAACCCTTAGGGTAAATGACGACCTCATAACCTTGGAATGAGACCTCAAATCCCCTATCATCAATGGTGGAAACTGATATCAAGTTCTTCTTCATCCCAGGGACAAACAAAACATCCTTGAACACCATGGGCGGCCTCAACTGCCTCTAAAAGGAAATTGTGCCACCCCTAGCCACCCTGACTATGGTGTTATTCCCAAGCACTATATCCAACTTGATCTCAGACTTTGTAAGATCAATAAAGTGCTCTCTAACACCAAACATATGACTAGATGCTCCACTGTCTATGTACCATACACTGGATAGTGTCTCAACTGTAAACAAACCGACAAGCAAGGACATATCTCTCTCACATTGAGAGGCAAACTCATCCTCCTTTGTTGATGCTATTGTACTACCCTACTTCTTCTTCCAGTTGGGACATTGTCCAACATAGTTCTCCATCTTGTTATGAGCAAAGAATTTAACTTTGCTCATATCCTTCTGTTGCTCGCCTCCCTTCTATTGTTGTTGCTTGGCCCCACCCTTGGGACTCTTCTTGGTCCTCTTCTTTCCCTTTTCCAAAAGATCAAGATCCCCCTCATCATCCCCACCATGCCGCTGACTAGAAGATACTGAGCCAAACCTAAGCTCGTTCTGTACAAAGTCATCCCATAGCCTCTCCCAATTGGGCATATGCTCTTTGGCTACAATGCCTCGCACAAATCTCTTCTATGGTTTGGATAATCCATTTAAGGTTTTCCTGACCAACTCAGATGGATCCACTACCTCCCCCACAGCTACCAACTCATCACGAATCTGAAAAAATCTCCTGAGGTATGAGGTGATCAAATCAATCTTTGTCATCTTAGGGCCCCTCAACTTCTCCTGAAGCACCATCTTTTGGTTTTGGTTAGGGCTCTAGTAAATACTACACAAGGACTAAAATGCAAAGTCCTTACCATAAACAAGAGGAATAATGTGGTATTTCACTGCATCTAGGATAGTCCTCTTGGCCTTGATGTTCCTCTTCCTGAACTCATCCAAGAGAACTGCATGAGTACGAGGTACCACATGATTTTCAACAATGTCCCATAGCTCACCCTCCTCCAAAATGAAAACTATCCTAGCTTTCCATGGAAACCAATTTCCATCGCCTGCTAGCCTATCCTCCACCCTCAACCCTCACCCGACATGGCTACCAACTAATAAAAAAAAAGACCAGAGAAATATGTTGCCCACACACCAATTTCAGGTGTGAATTTGAAGCTTCCAAGGTGAGACAAAAATCTTCCCAATTGTCTGCAATTTACCAGCCCTCTTTTGTGCCCTTTAGCTCTGAAACCATTTAATAATTTTGAGGCTCTTTAGGCTGCTACACGTATGAAAATTTGGGACAATTTTGTGGTCCCAAACATGCTTGTATGGTTGCCTTCGAGATTGATTTAAAGCTCATTTAATGATGTTTTTAGGGGTTAATTAAAGGATATTTTTTGTCCACTGTTAGCTCCTTAAGCATGCATTAAAACAATAAATACACGTCTCTAAGTTTTAACACTTAATGCTGATAATAAACATCCACACCACATAATTTTTGCTCGTGAATTTTTGGTCAACATGACCCTGGAAAAAACCCCATGAGGAAAACCAGTTGAAGAGGAAATATATTATGGAGCTCTTATTGAAATATTACAACAAGGAAATAAACACAAGAAACTCGATTTACAATAGCCAACTCATCTCAAGCATGGTATTCGAGTCTCTCCTTGAAGTGTGTGCACTCCTTAGCATTTGCGCCCTTTCTCTTTGCTGCAATCTATCTTGAAGTTTGCACCCTCATTATTGGAGTTTCCATTGTGCCCTTCTTCTCCACAAGAAGGTGTGCCCTCACTCCAATGGTGTGCCCTCTTTCACAAAGTGAGCCCTCAAGCTTCTGTGCCAGTCTTCAATGGTGTGCCCTTCCTCCTCTCTTCTCCAAAAACCATTTTCTCCTCTTCCTCTCTTCACTTCCTCTCAAAATGAGAAATGAATGCCTCCTCCTCCTCCTTTAGTTTTCTCTTTAGCCTCCTCATTAAGCTAACCTAGGAATTAATGGCTAGGATTATATATTAGCCATCCAAGATCAAGGGTGGAGATTAGATGTCCCCTTAACTTAAGTTTCCTAAGTCACTTTATGATTAAAATCTCATAAAGTCACTTTGACTTTATAACATAAATTAAAGTCAATGAGGGTCACTTCCCCCCCTTTAGTGTTAGCCAATCAATAACATTGGGGGACCAATTTCCAAGGTACAAAAACTCAACACTCCCTCTTATCAAGGAATGTGTTCTTCACCACTCCCATCTTGTCTCTGAAGTAGACATGCTTGCCTCTAAAGACTTCGTGAGAATGTCTTCAATCTGCTCATTAGTAGGTATGTACTCAAGTTGAACTGCTCCTCTCTAAACCTAGTCACGGATGAAGTGGTATATGATCTCTATGTGCTTGGAATTTTCGTGAAAGATCGGATTCTCTGAGAGTTTGATACAACTATGATTATCACAAAGAATGACTATAGGCCTCAACTCATGACCAAATAGACCAACCAACAACTTGCAAATCCAAATAGCCTCACAGCTGGCCTAACGAGCTGCCATATACTCTGCCTCAGCAAAACTCAGTGCCACTGACTTCTGTTTCCAGTTGAACCAGGGAACAAATCCTGATCCCAACCCAAAACAACACCTTGAAGTTCTCTTCCTGTGAACTACACATTGTTCTCAATCTGAGTCTGTATAGATAATAAACCCAATCCCATAACCTCTGATGTAGTCCAAACCATAATACATTGATCTCACTATGTACCTCAAAACATGTTTTTCTCCTATCGAGTGCACACTCCTAGGCTTCGCCATATACTGACCGACAATCTTCACAATAAAACAAATATATGGTCTTGGCATCCACCAACTCGGACTCATAAGCACTAAGCTTCTTCCAGTTGGTGCCCATAGGTGTCGACATGGGTTTTCAATCCTCCATCTTGAATCTACTCAATGCATACTTCCCCTATCCCAAAAAGGCACGCCCATCATTGATGCAGCCCCCCTACCTCAGCAAGGTTCTGTCGACCTCCTAGTCACTGGATCGTTCTCTTTCCTGAGCCGAAATGGCTCTTGGTTCCCTGCTAGAACCTCCACCAAACAAATCCATAGGTCCTCTCAAGTTACTCCACCTGTGTAACTAAGTACCCAAGCATGTGTCTCTACTCCACGTGACCATGGGCTGTGATCGCATGCCTACACAAAAGGCACGTTGCGATTCACGACCTCAAGACTCTGACATATGAGTCACTCCTAACTCTCCAACTCTCGAGCTCCGAAAGGGTTTTAACGAGCCCTCAGTTGCTCCTATATCCCTTCTTCGCGTGACCACTACTTGTGCCCACTGGCTAAACCTAAAGATACGCGACGTTTCGGGTATCGACGATTTGAAGAAATCAACCCCTTGTTCTTCAAACCCCGAGTTTTGAAACTCCAATAGGGCTTATCTCTCGCTATCTCCTCCTTCCATATGACCACCGGTTGCAAACCATGGACTAACTCCAATCGTGTATCAGGACTTCGTGGTTTGCGAAGTGGATGGACCATTCAACACTTTTCCCAGATCCCCGAACCTCCGAAAACTTTGCTGGGAAATCAACAATCCACGCTCACCCCCAATCTACGATTGCTATTCTCCACAATTCAACGGCTGGCTTTTCCCAGATCCCCGAACCTCCGAAAACTTTGCTGGGAAATCAACAATCCACGCTCACCCCCAATCTACGATTGCTATTCTCCACAATTCAACGGCTGGAATGATTTCACGATTTGGGTGATCGCGAATCCTTGTTTCTCACCACCCTTATCCACCTAAGTTTTGAAACCCTAATGGCTTCTAGATCTTTGCCACGTGTCCTCTGACGATGAATGGTTCTGATGCTTTTGGGACTTTGACGAATCTATCCCTCTCTGCATACACAAGGTTAAACCTCGTGCGCTTCCCTCTGCACTAGATCTGACGATCTGCGATGCTCCTCCTCTTGAGTTTTCTCGTCTCTCAGAATTAGAAGATTTCTAGGCGTCGAAGACCTCAGCCTTCAATTATTCTCTGCTGAAGGTCTGTACTCAAAGTACTATCCTTCCTGAGCTTCGTCCCTTTGGATATTAGACCTCCTACACAAACCTTGCATTCGAAGATCTCGAATAACTCAGATTCGACGCACACCTTGCATTTGGGATGCACACCTTGCATACAAGGTTCAGAAGAGAAACATTTGAAACTTGTCTAGTTTTGTTACAGATTCATACGGTCAACCCTCGAATTACTCATACATGAAATGAACTAATAACAATCATACATACAGAATAACATTCATGCAATCACACTTGAGATAAATACAATCCAAGGATTTGGGACAATTTTCGTCTGTTATATTCATTCATAAAAATGAAAATACATAGTGTCTCTTCTACTCTACTCTGCTCTACTGATCTCTCCTACAATTACTCATTCATCCTTTTTCTTCTTTTTATCCCCCCTCTATAACAATGTAACATCAATTATCTAAGGACCGGCTCCATGAGCTCTCTCGTGCTTTTATGAAGACTAGCAATTCAAACTTTTAAAACTAACACCTACTCAATCCTATTACAATAAGTGCTAATTACTATCAGACAGAGTCAACACTCCATGTCTGGGATTTCTTATAGTCCTTAGAGACTTTTCAAACAAGTTACATTATTCAAATTGCTCAACAAAATATCTCAACAACCCAATTAAATTCTGAGTTAATGCCCGATTTGAATTTTCGACGTTGTTGAAATGTCTTATGATTGCCTCCACGTGTGCGATGTCGTCTTTGAAGGCGTTGTTCCTGCATCATACTCCTCTGGTTAAAAAAATTCATGGACTCTTGTACTGTCTTTCCATGCTTCAAAATATCAGGTTCTGTAACCCAACTTGCATCACTCTGTCCTATTACAATAACTACTAGTTATTGCTAGATAGAGTCGACACTCCATATTTGCATTTCTTACAATCCTTCAAGACTTTACAAACACGTTACATTTTAAAAATGTTTTTACAAAAATATCTCAACAACCAATTAAATTCTGAGTTAAATGCCTGATTTGAAACTCTATCATTGTTGAGATGTCATTTGTCTACCTCCAGGTGTGCGTTGTTGACTTTGAAGGCGATGCTCCTGCATCATACTCCTCTGGTTAAAAAATTTCATGGATTCTTGTCCATGAGCTCCTGCACTGTCTTTCCATCCTTCAAAATATCAGGTTCTGTGACCCAACTTGCATCTTCCATTGGATGATCTTTCCACTTCTCCAAGTATTCAGGATATGTCTTTCTCCTGGTTTTCTTTCCATCCCTCTGTTCAATAATTTTCTCCATCTGAGGTTTTTCTGTTGTGGGCAATTGCTCTTTTCACGGAATTTTTGTATGATCAACTGATTCTCCTGCTTCATCTTTCCTATAAGGATATAGGTCTGCAACATTGAATATCGACGATATTCCAACATTGTCTGGCAACTCAATCTCATAAGCATTGGCTGCGAATTTTCTAAGAATCTTGCATGGTCCTATATTTTTCATCTCAAATGAGCTAAAACTTCATCCCCAACTTTGAATTGAATTTCTCTTCTCTTTTGATCAAGTCTGCTCTTGTATTTCTGATTGTTGTCCTGTAGCTGCTCTCTGACTCTTTCATGGAGTTTCTGCATTTTTGTTGCAAAATCCTCTGCTCCAGCACTTCTGAACTCATCTTGATCAAATTTCTCAACTCTGTAATCCCTCTTGGTTGTATACCATACACAATTTCAAATGGACTTTTCCCTATGCTTCTGTTCACTGAATTGTTGAATGCAAATTCTGCCTATGCCAGAATCTGATCCCATTGTCTACCTTGCTTAGTGACTAAATTTCTAAACAAGTTTCCTAGACTTCTGTTCACAACTTCAGTCTGTCCATCTGTCTGAGGGTGATATGTTGAACTAAAGGATAATTTCCTCCCTAGCCTCTTCCATACATTCCTTCAAAAGTTTCCTACAAATTTGGTGTCTCTGTCTGAAACTATGCTCCTCGGCAATCCATGTAGTCTTACTACTTCTCTGAAAAACAAATTGGCAATGTGTGTGGCATCGTTTGTCTTCTGGCATGGTATGAAATGTGTCATTTTTTAGAATCTATCTACCACAACAAATATGGAATTGCTTCCCTTTTGAGTTCTAGGCAATCCCAAAACAAAATCCATACTGATTGCATCCCATGGCCTCTTTAGAATTGGTAATGGCTTATACAAACCAGTGTTCTGTTGTCTTCCTTTTGCATACTGACAAATTCTGCATTTGTTCACGAACTTCTTCACTTATTCTCTCATGCTCGGCCAATAATACGAATTTATCAACTGTGCAAACGTCTTATCGTGACCAAAGTGTCCAACTAAACCTCCATTGTGTTTTTCTTTCAGTAGGTTGTCTCTCATTGAGCACTTCAGTAGGTTGTCTCTCATTGAGCACTTTGGAATACATAATTGGCTCCCTTTGAACATTAATCCATCCTAAATCAAATATTCAGTCCATGGGCTTCTGTCTCCCAATAAAGGATTCTTGCATGCCTCGTAAGCTTCTTTGAAATCTACATCTTTTGTATACATCTCATTGAGGTGTTTGAACCCCAAAGTCTTCACCTGGAATTCATGTACAATCAAACTCCTTTTGCTCAAAGAATCTGCCACTTTGTTAGTGGTTCCAGCAATATGCTTAATAACAAAATTAAAATTATGCATAAATTCTACCCATTTTGCATGTTTCTGATTCAACTTT
>CBVK0101583768.1:0-12911 GCA_900067695.1 Picea abies | reverse complement strand
TTGAATGTTATTAATGCTTTGAAATCCAAACCCTAGTTTTTAGGTATTGGACTGATTTTCTTAGATTTTTTGTATCTTGTTGATGTAACTAAGTCCAAATTAGACCCCAAGGGGAGATAATCAGTTTTGTTTTGAGAATATTATATCCATGCTTTAAGGATATAGTAGTTTTCATGTAATGTCTATAAATTTCATATAAACTAGATTGAATAGGTGGGGGGGGGATCTTAGACCCGAGAGGTCTGAGAGAGAGTTTGGAAGATCCAAGAAGAGCTATGAGAAAGTTGTATGAGACATTTTTTATTTGTTATCGTTGTAATCCTAAGGGACATTTTGGCTGTAACAATTTCTGTTATTGAAGGTTCATAATATGTGTGTTATCAAATTGTGTTCTTGTTTTCATTCTAATTTGTCTTCATACTTGAATAAATCGTATACCTTGAGGATTGTGGTTTCCTTTGATTAATAGATTCTCGAGCATCTGAGGATTTGATGTGTCTTGCCTATTAGTCATTGTTTACATTCAAGTACCTTGAATTGAATTATGTAGAGAGGATCTCTGCCTTGTGAATGTTCTTCTTTTTGTTATTTTTCCCCTTCTTCTATCCATTATTATATAAACCCTTTATTTGATATGCAGATTGATTGCATTTAATGAGCAGTGTGTTTGATTATCTCCATATCCCAACGGTCTACAACTGATCTACAATAGCTTATGGTTTTATCTCTTTCTCGTTTTCTTCTTCTTGATCCACTAAATTTCCTGAAAACCCAACCCAAATCATTTGTAATTTAAGGTGTGCTAGGCTTGTTCCTAAATCAGTCTAGGAACAAGTTATAGCATTAATATATTTTGGAGCCATTGCTGGGGACATACATGAATATATCTTCCCTGGGAGAATGACAATGAGGAGATCTAGCTTTGGATGGTGAACTGAAGCTAGACACTTTAGACTTCTTATCTTTCACCATGTTGATTCCACTATTTATAGATTCAAATGCAACTCCACTGATTTAAGATCCATAATGGTAATGGAAGATATCTTGGCTTAGAGGTATAAATTTTTTAATTTCTCAAACATAGTTATTTTTCCACATCCAGTTCCTACTATAGATGAATGGGATGACTATATTCCCAGATTCAAAGGAAGCAAGTATGGTCATCCTGGTGAGCACTTATTAAATTTTCATAAATGCATGCTTGAACATGATTTTGTTCATGAGGATGTCTTAATCAAGATGTTTAAATTTTATTTAGAAGAACATGCTCGTGAATGGTGTCAATCTCTTCCTGTTTCTATCATTCATTATTTGAAGGACTTTCATAATGATTTTTTTTCATATTGCAAGAGGATTTACCCGACTGAGAAACTTTTTGAGCATTTCTGTGAAAGATATGCATTATATATTCATAATTTAGCAATTTACTCTTCTAGCAGTGTAGATGAAGGGGATGGTTATATTGAGGAAGAGGAAGAAGATTCATTATCATATATATATCTTATTCTAAATCTATTTTATAGCAGGAGTATATTCAACATTAAGATATTGAGGTTGATGACAATAATACTTTAGATGTATTTGGCATTAATCCAAATGTTTCTTATAGTGATGATTATGATACATAAACTGTTCCAAGTTTGTTTGAAGATCATATTACCGATGATAATTTTCATAAATATTCATCTTTGTCATTAGAATTTTATCATCCTGCTCCCATTTTTTATGAATATGATGATGATATCGAAATTCTAGATCCAAATGTTTGTGATGTGGCATAATCTGATCAATAGATTCATGAAGACATTCTGTCCACTATCCATGAACAACTAGAGCCGGTATATGATAGATATGCATTTGATGGAAGTGAGCAATACATGGATCATTTTGTTGATTCTCATGATGACATTGTTGTTATTTCCATTCAAGAAACTTATGAGAAGATTCAGGATGACCTTGATGATTTTGATTGCCAACACACGAATGTTGTTCATGCTCTTTTAAAAAAAATAAAAAAATTAAGTATATTTTGATAGGTGAAACAGAGGAAAAATGTGGCATTTCGTATCAGCTGGAAATCCAACATAATTGGCAAGATCCCATGGCCATTTACATGGAGTCTTGGTTTTCAGAAAATTTCATTCTTGTGGCATTTGGAATCAAAGTGGATTGTGGTTGTAAGTATGTCTTGCAAATCAAATTTTTTCTATCATGGATTCATTTGAAGAATGATTACACATGATTATCTTGTTCCTACTTGTTAGAAGTAAGATGAATAAGCTCGATTCTCAAGGATTTGGTTTGTAGAAGTATATTTTGTTTTCAACAATGTATTTATAGATTTTGAATAAGTTGCAAATATTTAGAAGGTGGAAAATGAATCCATAGCCCAATGAGTAAGGCACATGTCTTATTGTTCTTGTAAGCTCAAAAGGAAAATGCCATCCCCCATGGAGCCTATGTTACCTCTGTTTCTGTCTCAAGCATTCTCGAGCCCAAATCCATCAGGCATCAAGTGTATTTGAAATTGCAACCAGACCAAGTATATAAATATTTCTATATATGATGGGGTTTTTGCTTATTATTATAGCTTCAATGGAAAATCCTCTAAATTATTTGAAAAGGATTTGACAAGGTTATGCGAACATGGTAAAAAAATGAATTAATCACAGATTTTAAAAGAACAACTTCAAAGGAAGGGTTACTGCAGGAAAACAAATGAAACAAGGTAAACATAGAAAGAAGGGCTCAAAATTGGTGTTTATATATGAAATTGATGAGACAATGATAATTACAAATTGGTCCCACACCAAGAAAAAAATAATTAATATTCTAGATCTGTTAGCTGAAGCAACTAAAACTGTCTCCCAAGGAAACATTCAGATTTGATGGTTTGATTTTCTATGAAACCCTAAATTTTGAATGAAATCAATGAAAGTTGAAGGAAAATTTTTTTGAGATCAGGTAATTTAGTGTCTATTTCATCTAATAATGGTTTTGTCTTTGACCTAGGCGAGAAAAAGGTTTTAGGTATGCAAACTGGTCAAAAAATAGCGATACAGGAAGTTCTTGTATCACCCTGTTTTTCAAGTAAATGACATATTTTTGGGTATTTTTTGATAGATGATGATGAAAAATGATAATGACACCATTATACACCCTAAAATACACATTAAAAACCATTTTTTATCTTCATAAAATATATTTGGAGCAATTTGTATGGAAAAGGACAAAACAAAAACATGGGATTTTCTGGAAATGACTGTTTTTGCAATCAATTTCAAACTCAGATTATGAGGAGATGAAGAGGAATTTGGGAAAACAAAATTTGTGTTTTTTCAAGAACAACATAATATAAAAAACAATCCCTGATATTTTACACAAGTGTAATGGTTTGGGAGATACAAGCACATCTTTACAACTCATTTTTTAGATTTGTAAATACAAGAATTTTCCTGTTTTAGTCATCTTCTTTGGGCACCGATTATGAGGTGATGGAAATATATTTTGAAAATATTAAAGATTTTCTTATCAAGAAAAGTCTCATATACAAAAACCTCCCTTAGGTTTCACATAGGTGTCATGTTTTAGGCGATATCGAGTGTTTTTTTAGCCCTATTTTTTAGAATTTCATTGTAAAAGTGTTGAAGATGAAATGGAACAGTCAAGGTGTAATTCATCCTCACACGTGCCAAGGAGAGATGTCAGGTCAAGGTGGCATATGGATGTTAAAGGAGGATATTTATGCTAAATATCCTCAAAACATTTGGTTTACCTTGAATGTTATTAATGCTTTGAAATCCAAACCCTAGTTTTTAGGTATTGGACTAATTTTCTTAGATTTTTTGTATCTTGTTGATGTAACTAAGTCGAAATTTGACCCCAAGGGCAGATATTTAGATCTATTTTGAGAAGATTGGATCCATGATTTAAGGATCTAGTAGTTTTCATGTAAGGTCTATAAATTTCATATAAAATGTATGCACTAGGTGGGGGGCTCTTAGACTCGAGAGGTCTGAGAGAGAGTTTGAAAGATCTAAGAAGAGTTGTGAGAATGTTGTATGAGACATTTTTATCTGTTATCATTGTAATCATGAGGGGAATTTTGGCTGTAAGCATTTCTGTTATTGAAGGTTCATAATATGTGTGTTATCAGATTGTGTTCTTGTTTTCATTCTAATTTGTCTTCGTACTTGAATAAATCATATACCTTGAGAATCATGGTTTCCTTTGATTAATGGATTCTTGAGCATCTAAGGATATGATGTGTCTTTCATATTAGTCACTTTTTACATTAAAGTACCTTGAATTCATTTATGCAGAGAGGATCTCTGCCTTCTAAATGTTCTGCTTTTTGTTATTTTTTCCCTTATTCTATCCATTATTATATAAACCCTTTATTTGATATCAAGATTGATTTCATTTAATGAGCAGGGTGTTTGCTTGATTCCATATCCCAATGGTCCATCATTGATCTACAATAGCTTATTGTATTATCTCTTTCTCGTTTTATTCTTTTTGATCCACTAAGTTTCCTGAAAACCCAACCCAAATCATTTCTAATTTAAGGTGTGCTAGGCTTGTTCCTAAAGCAGTCCAAGAACAACTTCTAGCGTTAACAAAATGATTTGAAAACTTGCACAATGAACTTGTGTATCAACCTTGGATGAAGGATTTGCAGGTTGTAGAGAGAAAAAACGATGCTTGGAGAGTTTGTTGCATGAAAATGAAGTGTTTTGAATCCCAATGTTAGGTTAAACAACTAGTAAAAAAAATCATCACCAAGTTGTACTTATTTACCAAATTGCGTAGCATTAGGAGGTTGCGCAACAACTTGTGCAATGCTCAAATTCTTGATGATGTCATTTTCCAAAAATATATTTGATTTAATGAGATGATTGAACCATGACAATATTGACTCTAACTGATCATGATTGGAAATATGACCTCTATTAACCAAGTTTGACCTAATCATAAATTTTCATGTGAAAATTTACATGTGATAACATTGGCTCTAATGGGTATGGAATCCTCCCTATGAGGTGCCAAAGAATAAGCATACTAGTAGCCTAATCCATTGGGATGCCCCACAACTCACAAATGAAATCTTAAAACTGATGCTGCTGCAAAAAATGTTTAGAATACTAATCTTATTCAAACTGCAAATTGGAACTTGAAGTCATTTCACCCTACTGATTATAAACTAAATGTTGAAATTGAATTAAAAACTATTGAAATAATGCTCAACCTTGAGCTTATTTGCAAACCATTCCCTACCCTAATCTGCTAAAAATTTCTGCATCAAGTGATGCAAAAATGCCAATGCAATTAGTCAAGTAATTGGTTGTTCAATCGACCTTTGCTCACACTTTCCTTCAGAAGACATAATTTTTTTGAGAATAACAACAAAAAATGAAAACTGAATTGAATTTCCATGCTAGTGAATAAGACAAAAATCACTTTCTCTGATGACTGCAAAAAACTGGAAAAAGAATCTTCAAAAACATGAAACATTACCTCATCTTGAAAATCAGTGAAAAGACAAGGATATACTTTATGTTTAAATGTTGGCCCCTATTCTATTTCACCAATCTCTAGCTTATTTTCAAAGTGCAAAGGAGCCACATATTCATATTTCACATCCTCTATAACATGACAAGGCTTTGTATACTCGTGCATATATTCAAATGAAATAGAAATCTTATTTGCTTGAGGAAAATCTGCAAATGCCCCATTCATGTACTTCAACAAGAGTGTTGACTTGGTATTTAAAAAATTCATAACTTTTCAATACCAAAGGTGTAAAATCATGAATAATTTCTGCACCATCCGAGAGATCTAAGACAACTTTCTCTTCAATGAGTGATTCAAGAGATAAGAGAACTATAGAAAAAATGATTGACCATCATATACTTCCTCTTGGTAACCTAAGATCTTATAAGACCACTGAATTTCTTCAACAAAATCAGGAGAAGGAATATGGATTTCATCATTAAGATGCAAATCTATTTCATTTTCATCCACAAAAGAAACTACAATCTACTAGAAGTTCTCCAAATTTTCTTCATTCACAGTCTGAGGAGAAACTACTACCTGTTGAGAATTTTCTTGAGTGTCATGGGAGCTAGATTTTACATTTTTTCCTTGATGATGGAAATGATTCTCATGCAAAGCTTCTACAATCTCATAATCCATAAATACATCATCATCATAAACATCTTCCAGGTATTGAATGAAACTCTCAAAATGTTCACAACAGTTTTGAACCAACAACAATGATGGATAATATTTTCTATAATTTTCAAAGAATATTGTATGAAAATCCTTTAAAGAAAATGAACTAGCAGTTGGTATTTTTTCATACCATAATGTTTCCTTTCCTTCCAAGGTATTCATGAATATTTTCATAAGGAAATCTTCATGAAATTTAACCTTTAGATTACACACATGCATATGAAATTTAACCAAGTGAAGAGAAACATCATTTCCTTTTCCATCTATGAATATAGGTCGATATGTCTGTCAATCTATGAAAGGAATTTGATTTGGAAAACTAGGAATGTGAGGACAATTCATTGGAACATACCTTGTAGATCTGTGATTCATCTTAAAGTAGTGGAGTCACCAATACAATCTTTAGGCTAATGATTCTTTGGATAGTGGAGTTACCATGAAAATTATGAACTCTAGATTCTTGAAAATGAAGTCTCCAGGTGAATGATGGACAGCCTTTCTGTGTCTGACTATTGGTCACCATCAATACTTAGATCTAAACTTTTTCATTTATCAACAACAACAACACCAAAATGTTAGTACTATGTAAATTGCTTGGTTGAGGAGGCAACTCATAAAGGTAATCACAAAACCACTTTAGAAATGAAAACTAGCCTTTTCAGATCATAGAGGGATCTCTCTTGTCACTTGGTCTCTAAAATATGGATTTTATTTGAGTATCAGTGGATAGGTTTTTGAATAGGTGAAGAGATTTTAATAAGTTTTGATGGCAAGAAGGAAATGAATCTGTTGGGAAATGGAGTCAACTCTGAAAGAAAATGAAAATAATTTATGGTAGGTAGAACTCTTAAGGAAGGAAAGGCTAGGTAGGTGATGATATTTCATTTTTTTAATTTGATTTTATAGAATGGAAGAAGGAGAAAATCACATAACAACATTCACAGCACCATAAAAGATGAATTCTGATGAGTTAAGAAGGAAATGACAGTGTTCAAATTGCTTGAATCTAAAACATCATTTTCAGATGAATTTCATACCATTTGATATCCAATTTAAACATATAAGTATCTTCATATGAAAGATAAAAAAAAAAAAACATACATGAAAGGAACACAGACTTTAGGTCACCACCACTAGAATCTTTGGTATGAAAAAGCTTTGGACTTTTGCACTAGTCTTTCATTCAAATTTAAAAATTTTGTACAATGTTCAAGACAAAATATCCTTTGTGCTTCTGCCAATCCTTTGTACATTCAAAATGCTCCAATATATAGATAAAATATCTTCCTAAGCTATATAAGTCAAACTTCATTACTATCTTATGATTCTGTATTTGATTACACTAAAAAAAGAACAATTTCTACACTACTTGCTAAAATTAACAAATCAATTTGCTGGAAAATATGGGTCAAAGATAACATCATATCTCTCGAATCACAATATCTGTTACAAAACTAGGAGAGGATTTTGGATATGAACCTGTTATTGATAAAAAAAATCTTCTAGTTTTTGAAAATTATTCTCCATATTCTCAGTAGTTTCACCCAAAGATGATGACTTAAATAGGAAAACATTAAATGCTTAAATCTGGAAAAATGGGCTCTAAATATTCATTGAAGTCTCCGAAACTATGAAACTTGTGTAAAATATGAGAGAGGTTTTTTTTATTAGGTCCATTATGGACAAAAATCTCTCTGGGTTTTTCCCAAATCCTCTCTAGTTGGTCAGAAAATGATCTTGAATTTGACCACAATAAATTTCATTTGTGTAGTGTGCCGTGAATACTTTGCATAACAAATCTCTTTTTTTTTTACACTTTTTCCACCGATGTTTGAATTTTTATGATAGATGATGATGGATGATGGTGATGGTGGACTCATGATGATGATAAGACATCCTATAACCCCTTCAATCTTCCTCAATCTGTCATTTTCCTCTCACAACTTCAAAACCCTAATGTGACTTAATATTGCAAAAAGTGAAGCCAAACTACATCTAATTGATGACGTGATTTTTCTGACGTATTCTCATTGACTTTTCATCATCACTCACCTTTATGATCTTTGAGTGCACCATTGAATGATTTGACAACTTGCACAACGAACTTGCGTAGCGACCTTAGATGAAGGATTTGCAGGTTGCAGAGAAGAGAAGCGATGCTTGGAGAGTTTGTTGCATGAAAAATTAAGTGTTTTGAACCCCAATATCAAGTTAAACAACTAGTAAAACCAATCATCACCATTTTTTTATTTATTTACCAAATTGCATAAAATTAGGAGGTTGTGCAACAACTTGTGCATTGCTCAAATTTTTGATGATGTCATTTGACACAAATATATTTGATTTAATGGGATAATTGAACCATGACAAGAATGACTCTAACTAATCATGATTGGCCATATGACCTATATTAACCAATTTTGATGAAATCACAAATTTTCATGTGACAATTTACATTTGCTAACACCACATATCACTGGAAATGGAATGACATGCAATATCCATCTAAATAGTCTCACCTGCAAATTCATTGATCTCCATTGCATTATTCCTCAACCAAACTTGGGTTTTCTAACCACACTACTGGGACTACTCAACCACTTAACCATTTGGACTTTTCAAAGCATCTTCCTGTGAGATATTTCACCATAAGGGGACCACTTTGAGAACTTTATCCAAGAGCATCTTCCCATGAGGGTTTACGCCATAAGGGGACCACTTTGGAGTTCATCCATTTGGTACTTCCTACATAAGAGAATTCATGATCATCGACTAACTTGGAAAATACATCAATGATACAACTTCCTTTGATATCAAACTTGACATCAATGAAAACACATCACTATGAAACCACTTGACATTAACCCTTTGACATCAATCCTTTGACTTCAATGAAAACACATCACTATAAAACAACTTGACATTAACCCTTTGACATCAATCCTTTGACTTCAATGAAAACATAGTCTAACAATATCTGCCTTTAACATTGATGGAAACACCAACATTGATGTCGATTCTTAGACATGGAAATGCTCATGCTCATGCTCCCCTTGTGGTCATTGCTCCACATAAATCTTTCTGTCTCTCCCCCTTTGACATCAATGGAAAAGGTTATATCTCTTTTGGTTTGCTCCCCCTGACTAAAATATCCTTGGGGATGCTCCCCCTATCTATGCTTCTCCCCCTATATATATTTCTTTGATGTTTCTCTTCATCTGAAAAATATATCTCCCTATGACAAAGGATATCACTATGATGCAATGCTGATGCCATGGCTGCCAACGCTCCCTCTATGATCGTCTCTGTCATGTCTCCTTCGGGAATTATAACTCTATAACCAATCATGGGAAAAAGAATAAATCCCCCTATGGGTATGTATCCCCCTATCCTCTTTGTAATATTCCAAGTAATCACTGTAAACAATATGCTACCATTTCAATCTTCTACTGCCGTGGATGTTGTTGCTCAATCGGAACACTAATCAATTTCTTAAAAATATTGTACCAAGAATACCATGATGGGTTGTTCCTTAACTATCCTTGGACCTATCCATGCATGAACCATGCATGAACCTATGCCATCAACCAATGCATCAACCATGCACCAAACATGTATCACCAATCAGTGCATCAACCATGCACCAAACCTGTACTAGCACAAGTGCATCAACTATGCACAACAGAACCTGTCACATCGATCTCATCAACCAAATCAGATGCATTCAACAAGATCAATCACCAAGAAAAATTTCAACCATATGCACAATATCACTAAGATGTGCATCAAATAAGACTACTCACAAACATCAACAAAATGCACCGCAATCAAGATGTTCTTCTAAAAGTATATCCATGCATATATGCTACTTCATCCATAGACCATGTGCAAACTAGAAAGTGCCTCTAACAATGTACAAAGTGTGTACCAATCATGTATCATCCATAGATCAAGATTATGCACATCATCGATGTACCATATATCATATACCATAAAATGTATCTAAACCATATGCCAATAATATCTGCCATATGTGTACCAAATATATATCAAGATCACCAATAGGTGATTCTATCAATATAGCAATACCAATATTATCAACCATACAACATACTATCCATGTAACTAAAATAGGTGTCATATCACTCATGATATGTCTCAACTAACTACCATAAAACATGTGCAAATGTATCCAAGATATGTACTAGCAATGTATCTCAACAAGTAGACCTCAATCATCATGCATCATAACAAGTGTCTCAATCATGTACCCAATATCAAATGTCAAGATATTCAACAAGTAGGCCTCCAAAAATACATCACACTATCATAAATCCTTACATCAACCCATGTGCCAAAAATTCACCAACAATATGTCCCAATATGTATCTTCAAGCATGAACTAATCATATACCAATATCACCAAACAAATGCTTCTCACAATACAAATCAATATAAATTAATAGAGCTCACATACGTACCAACCATTTACTACAACAAATCTACCTCAAAACCATTCACTACAACAAGTATAATGCAACAATAATACCTCTATATATGTACCAAGAATATGCCTCAATAGATCAATGATGTACCTCTATCTAGTATCACATTACCCATGATATACCTCATCAAAAAAGGGCCATAATATTACTGATAAGTTCTTGACAAGATATTCCTCAATCCACACACTAGAGTTTGTACCATGCATCTAAGATAGGATTCAAGCATATGCTCCAAAACTCAACCATATATTATCACCATATATTCATCAAACACACATACAAGAAAACCTTTATTCATTAAAACATTAAACATACCATCTTAGACCATGTATAAACTGTTTTGTACCATCAAATCATGTAGCAACTCATTTGTATGCCCCATTTTCAAAGATTTACCTCATGTATGTGGCTTTTCTTAAAAAAACTCACATATGTACATGACCTTTATATAATTCACCTCGCGTATGTACATGACTGTTCCCACATGAGATCACGTATGCCTTATAAAATATTAATCTTGCCTCATTTTTATGCGTTCATTCATGTCTAGTTGTTCAATATTCTTCATCCACTTCTGAGAGTGTCTAGGTTTCTCAGTACTTGTAATCTGAGCTTATATCCTTTCAACATTGTCATTCTTCCATGATCTTCTTTCCATATGGTATGAAGCATTCCTCATTGATTTTCTCCTTGAATTCCAACAATCCTGGTATTTGTGGCCAAAACCACTGTAGTTGTAACATCTCATGGTGTGACAATGTGCAACAATGTGTCCCACAAGATTGCATCTCCAACATATTAAGATGTTATTGAATCTTCCAAGATCTTTCCTTGCATAATGTTTACAATCCAAATCTTTTTGACCATATTCATTACATGAGAAAAAATGACCATTGAAAACATTTTCATACCTTTGATTTTGTGTCAACCTTGAAGGTCTTTCTCTTCTGAGTTTTCTTTGAAGTGTAGGGATGGCTTCTTGGTGTCTTCCTTGCTTTGTTCTTTTGAAGGTTTCCATGCTTTGTGAAAGTGCTTGAATTGCAGATTTACATTCTCCCTTTGAAAATGAGGGACCTACATCATGCTTCTTAGAAGTTATAGATTCAAAGTGTGTTTCTTCCTTTTTGTATCCAAGACCATATTTATCATTTGGTGATCTTTGACTATCTAGGATTTCATCCAATATTATTGAGGTGTTCATGAACTTGTTTGACTTCTTGGCTTTCCTTCTTAGATCAACTACTTTTGTTTCCATCTTATGGAATGATTCTTCCTTTTCATTTACCCAGTTCTTCAATAGTTCTTGTATTCTTTTGGATTCTTCAATTTGGATCCTCAGATTGACATTGATTTCTCTTGTTTCTTTAAGCTCTTCAAGGATTTTTCTAAGCTCATCATTTACCTTCTTCTTTTATTTTTCTTGAATAATTATTTCATTCCGT
This sequence comes from Picea abies, assembly GCA_900067695.1. NCBI lineage: Eukaryota > Viridiplantae > Streptophyta > Pinopsida > Pinales > Pinaceae > Picea > Picea abies. The sequence continues at coordinate 730 of CBVK0101583768.1, read as the reverse complement.
AGTCTCTTGATCTCTTCTTCTTTTTCTTCTAATTAAGTCCTTTAATTAGTTGTTTCACTTCCTTCTTGTTTATTGAGCATTTGTTTTAGTGCCATAATATTCCTTTGATACTTTTCTAGGGATTCCTTAGTGATTCTGTCAAGATCCTCAAAAGCATATGGATTATATTATGTTTCTTCTAAGAAATATATAACTTTATCCTTAAGCTTCAACAAATCTTCTTCTTCATCTTCAAGATAAGTGTTAGTTGATTCTACACAAACTACTTCTAGATCTTCTTCTTCATTTGTAGGATAAAATTTAACATCATTGCATTTATAATTATTGCATTCAGAAGATTTTGGAGAGTCTTTAACTTCATTGATGATTGAGTCTTGATATTCCTTGTTTAGATTTAGCCATAGTTCCTTGGAGGAGGTACATTTTCCTATGCTTTCTTTGAAAAACCCTGAAATTCCATTGAAGATGGTCTTGAATTCTACTTCATTTAACTTCTTTTATTCATTTTGAGCTGCAAATTTTGACTAATTCTTCGAGGGAATTGATCCAAAAACAATTGTGTCCCAAACACTTTCTCCTTTTGACTTCAAATACCCTTTCATCTTTATTTTCTTTTTCGAGTAATTTGTCTCATCAAAGAAGGTAACTTCTTCTGCATGTTAATCCATTTTTGTGTCCATGGATCTCCTTCAAGCTTGTAAGGATTATAGTGAAGGCCTTCTCTGATACC
>CBVK0101583765.1:0-12096 GCA_900067695.1 Picea abies | reverse complement strand
GGGGGGGGGGGGGGTTGGAAACTAACCACCCCATTAATCCACAAGGAACCATGGGCTAGACCTATGAATTTATTGGCCATTTCATTAGCTTGGGTGTTGCTTTCTCTGAGAATGTGAAAAAAATTGGTAGAGAGGGTATTTAAGTTGAGTCTAGTATGACCAATGATGACCTTCAATCGTACATACTTTGGGTATGAGCTTGCCACAAAGTATCTTATTGTAATTTTTGAATCACCAACAATGTTTAGCTAGGTAATTTGACGATTTTTAGCAATCTAAATCCCTTGAAAAAATGTATATGCCTCATCTTTTGTATTCGAAGAGATCCCAATATTCCAATAGAATTTGACTTCCCGGTTTCCTCTAGGGCCAAAAATCACACCCCTGCTCTTGCCTCCCCTATCGGTGCCATTATTTGTTACTAAGCACTAGTGCGTATATTATATGTAAAGCATCGATGCATATTGTAATCATGCGCACCATAACATTTTGAAACGATAAATATAATTGTATGTTATGTCGTTTAAAGTAACAATGTTTTTTCACAATTTTTAGCACCAATGCTTCAATGTAATTAATAGGCACTGTTGTGCATGACTCATAAAAATGCACCAGTGTCTATTTTATGGCATGAATTATTTAATGAGTTCAAAAGAATACAATGCACTAAATATGTATATATTTTAATTAAATTGGTTTTTGAATTTTTCAAATAATCATCTCAAAATAAAATATTTTTTTTAATAATATTGTTTTTTATATTTTTGTTATGCATTTTGATATAATGATTGAATTAATGTGTTATACAATGGATTACATATATGTTATTTGTAACAATTTAAATAATCCATATATTAATTAATTAGCAATGCAACATTTGACAACATTCGATAATGCAATAAAATAAGAAACACATTTTATTATATATGAATAAGAGACCCATCGTCATACAAAATGGGACAATGTAAAGGTCCACAATAATAAAAATGCAACCAATATGTAATTGTTACACTTATTCATAACATGTCCTCATGCAATTGGGACAATATGTTGAGTACATTAAACAAAATCCTTGATTTTCATAGACATATATTCCAAAACATACAACTTGTAGCTACATTCAATTATATTGATTGTCATTCATCACTTGAACTGCGATCATCACTTGACCTTAATGCATGCCTCATTTCTTCATCACTTGTAGGTGATATTGTATTTTGGTTATTTAACCTATCGTTTTCTTGATCAAGTTGTTTTTTATGTTTCGCCTCTTCATGTTCCATCTACAAACATAGAAATAAAATGTAATAAGTATATCTACATTTATACAATAGAATATACATGATTGAATAAATAATAAAATGTACCATAGCTGCAACTAATTGATAAACAATACACATTATTTCGGAGCCATGCTGCATGCCATCTCTCAAAATTTGTTTTGTTGGCTACACTCCATACTTTGTTTCTTGCATGTTTAATACAATATAACAAAGCATAGTCGATATAATTAATAAAAAGGTTTTTTGTTGTTTCATTAATTATAAAACACGCGAAGTTAAACAACATAGCTACTTACAAATTGTTGAATTAAATCTTGACACTTCAACATATACTCACAACCCATACTTAACCCAATGTTGATCAATTCTTCGGTTGAATCTTCTTGATATGTTAACACCTATTAGAAGACATTCATGGGCAAGTGTGAATTAATTATTTGAATATAAATATCACAACAAATATGCTATCTTAATTAAGTCCGAAAATGTAAGCATTCACATACTTTGCGATCAACCCTTATTTTGGTCGTTGTCCTTTCTTATGTGTTGAATGGGTTCCATTTTTTCCTTTTCTATAACAAAACAATTGAAAATTAGTATTTCATGTGATAATTAAGTTCAATGTACATAAACGAGTAAATCAATGATTACATACCTCTGATGCACATTGTTGTGATGGCTCCTCTTGTGATGCGATTATGTTCATTTCTTTTACCATCTCCTTGTACACTTTTTACATCCTATCGACATGTATTGGTATTCCCCTTGTTTGTCCCTTGGAATTTGCATAATCTGTCTGAAAAATTAAAAGCACAATAATTTTTTTAAAATTGAAATGAAAGTAAATATAGCGAAAAAAATAATTTGATAATTTTTGGGACATATTATTTTTTTTACATGTGGTTTATGGTACTAGGTATTGGTACTCTCTACGTCCATGGAAAACCTCCCTGGAATACGTGAGAGAACATGGGGTGGCCAAGCATTTTCAGAATATTGGGGGATCAAAAACAAGAGCATCATATAGTCCCATTAAGGGCACAAACATGTCATTCCAAGGATTTGAACCTGGGTGGGGAGGGTAACAATCATTCCTCCCAACCACCCAAGTTACATCCAATGGAGTATTTTTTGGGACATATTATAGAAAAAAATGTTTAGTAATAATACTTTTTAAATGATCCTTTTTTTTTATTGTAATTTTTTTCTATGACAAGTATCATTGGTCTCATTGATCATTGCTCTAGAAACGCTTCCTGTAGTTTATATGTAACCTGATTCTTGGAGTTATTGGGTTGATTTTTGTATTGTAAGTGGAAATTATGTCTATACGTTTTTTCCACTATATCTCTCATAGTTTTGTAAACAAAATTCCCTCTTGTTAACTTCTAGCACCACTTTAGATGATCTGAGGACCAAATCATCATCATTTACATCCTTCATAATTTTTATCTTCTTATGACAAAATTCTATTACCTCGTTATCGGTCCTTGCAAAACATTAAAAAAATGTGAAATCGAGTGTTTAAAACATGTTAGCAATTAATGTTAAGAAATTTATTTTTAGTAAAAAGTCAAAGAAAAAATTCATGTTGATTTCCTTTTGATCCACCTAATTCCTCTCATTGCAATGTTTCCATAAATATTTTACACTCTTTGGCGCTCAGATTGCAAACAATCTTATCAAGTTTCTTCAAGTTTTTTCTTTGCATGACATGCCTTAAGCAATACACAACATTAATTTAAACCTATAGATAATTCAAATATATTAAATTTTTAGTAAAACTTAAATAACTTTTCTTGTTCTCTTGTTGGGATGAGCTACCATCGCACTAGCCACAATAAGTTGTTTTCCTTGAACTTCTATCGACTATTTTCTATAAAAAAAAGGTCAAGAATCATGAGAGATAGAAATTATAAAATATTTTTTACAAAATACGATTTCGGTGCATATAATAAGAAAGTACACATCGACACGTTAAAAATATGTATACACACCTGTATATGATTATCGTGCTATTATGAAAACAAGAACATTTTGTTTACAAATTGTTATATTCACGGGATGCTCTATAAATTAATAGAATCATCAGTGCCTCATTACGGTTTATTTCACATCGCCGAACCCGTGGACAAATTTAAAATTTGATGCTTTTGGTATTAAAAACAATTTTATTTACATTTTAAATTCAATGGTGTTATTTGCACACCGATGCACTTTTCCTATACAATGCACATTGCTAACTGTGAAAGCATTGTTTTAAGTCAAATTGATAGTGACAGGGTTTGGGATCCAATGCAATGAGTGGTCCCATTGCAATGTATATCAAATACCCCATATACAAGTAAAGAAACTCTATAAAAATATATTTCTTTAAAAAAATATTTTAGTGAAATATAAAGAGGGAAACCAAAAGAAACAACAAGAAAGCTAGGACTTCTAATACTAAAGGTAACTATGAAACCCTTGTTTTTAAATGCATTGAAAATTGTTTGAATAACATAGGGGAAAGATTGATATGATCAATATAATGAAATCACATACCTAAAATTTCTCCTCTATAGATTTGTATGTGACCTATCGTGATCCATTACACATTTCGCTCTTCAAAAAAATCTATTCACTTCAAAGTCTTTGCTGGTAAATATATTTTGCACAAATCTCTCCTTTAAAATTTGGCAAAAGAATGAAATACTGATTAGGGTTTTTATTTATAAACACATACATTTAGAAAAATGAAATTCCCACTCATTTTCTCGCTATATATTTTGGTGCATTGATGATAAACACACACGTTGTTTTTTTTCTGTAACTTACTTTTTCAGTGCACTATACAATTCAAAGAGCACTGATGCGCTTTTTATGTAAAAACACACTGACAAAAAATTTAATTAACAAAATACAAATGCAAACCTTCACAATTGAAAATTTGTGAATATTTTTCAATTAACAAAATACAAATGCAAACCTTCACAAGTTTCTTTTATTCTTTTGGGGAATGTGGTCCAGGGGGAAAGCTCATTCAAAATTTTCAAGTAATTCCAAGATAGGGTCTTGAGTCATGTGTTCATGCTATAACGTTTTATTATTACATAGGAAACCCAAGGTCATGTTAAGAAGTGCGGGTTCGTTAATGTTAACCACGTGCATTTAATATATTTTCTAAGTCACACAAGCAAAATCGATAGTAGGGGTTAACAAGTAAGTAATAGGCTTGATTTGTTAGTTTGGTGGGTTGTGTCATTGATTTGAAAATCTTTAGATGTCAAATTAGTTCTTAAGATTACATTAACATCCAACCTAATTAAAAAATTATGATTATCTTTACTATTTGCAAATTAACATGTGAATCCCCTTACATATCCAAATTTCATTAACTGATAAATAACTTGCGGAAATAAAAATGCTGAAATTAAGAGAAATAGAAACAACAATAAAAAGACATATTACACAAGTTGATAACAGAGTTCACCCATCTTGGGCTACATCTTTGGGTTTGATTCCAAATGAAAGACCACTCTATTAATGCTCAAAATGATTGATAAAATAATGACTCCACCTTATGTTTTTGAATGACCTTCTGATTTGCTACACAAACTCAAGTGTGACTGTCGAAATCAGATCCACCTCGAAAAACTGAAACTTTTGACTATAAACACTCTATATGTTTCTCAAAAAGGCCAAATGGCATAAATATAGCATCAAAACCAAAATGACAGAGTTCCTTGGCATGCAAAATGATGTAGCACAGATGGAAAAAAGTGCTTGTTTACATAGCGAAGGTCGGGGGGTCGAATCCCCCCCGACTTGCTATATTTCGGGTTGGCAATTAAATAAAACTTAAATATAAAGATTTTGATGTGCTTTTATAATGAATATATATGGTGCATTGGTAAATTTGTTGGGCCGTCGACCCAGAGGTCGTAGGGTCGACCCTAACCGATGCACCCGTGTTATGGCATTTGGTTATAATAAACTTAAATATAGAAACATCTACTAACTATACCAAGTCATTTGGAAACTTGGTTGGTTCGAGTAATTGGTTGAATTTGTTGGTTGTTACCATATAGGTCGGAGTTTCTAATCCCTTCGAACCCAACAATTTTCAATGCTCCTTAAGCCAACATTGGCTAATCGAAGGGTGCCATGTGGTAGCCTTTGATTGGTCCACATCACTACCACATAGCCTACATAATCACCTTCCCTATTAGCATGCGACGTCACCATCATACCTACCATGTTAACATCGTACCTGCCATGTTTCATCCATATTTCCACCTGTCCATCCCACATTTCCAAGTGTCATCCTTCCAGTGATGCCACTTGGCACCTATCCTTTGCCCCTTTTCCTTATTTTTTCCAAAACTTCAAAAGGCCATATCTTTCTTATACGACGTTTGTTTGAATCCATTCAAATTGTGTAGGAAACATCTCATCGATCTCTATGAAATGTAGTCATTTTCATTTGCATTTGAGACTATCCAATTTTTATCTTTCTTATATCCACCTAGATTACACCTCCCTACTAGAAGCCTTTTAGACCACCAAAAGTCTGTATTACTCAACAACTAAATGAGGATAAATATCCCTCACTTTCTTATTCTCTATCCATATTGCTTTTCTTGGATGTACCCCTTTAATACCAATTCGAAGATACTCCACATCACCTTGTCGTTAAGTCCTGATTCTTTTTTCAATGATAACATCTTCTTGCAGCTCATCTAAGTACTCATGAGAAAAATCATCAACAGTCGAAACCTGAACACCTTCATATTTATCCATAATCATAGGAGGCTCATAAAGTTTCAAAGTCTCAACATTCACCACTAAATACATTTTCATATAAGATGGAAAATCTAAATGGAAAGAATTAGTACCAATCTTATCCAAAATCTCAAATGGACCATACTTGATTGGTTTGAGATTTTTACCTTCACCCTTCATTCTGTCTTTATTGATATTTAACCACACTTGATCACCAACTTGGAACTGATGGTCAACCCGATGCTTTTCATGCCTCTCCTTGTACTTAGTTTGGATCTTCTCCAATTGTTCCTGTACTTCCCGATGTACCTATTGGATCCTATGAATGAACCTCTTAGCTTTGTCAATATCATCTTGTCCATCCACTTTACTTGTTTCCCCAAAATCAAAATCCATAGGTGATTTAGACAGGCATCCCAAACATGTTTCATAAGAACATATCTAAGTAGAAGAATGCATGTCACAATTATAGGCATGGTGTACATAATGCAATTGTTCATCCCACAACTCAAGATGTTTACTGCAGTACCCTCGAAGATAATGTACCACTATCCCATTCACCACCTTTTTCTACGGATGAAAATAAATTATCTTCTTTAAATTAGTGTCCATCAAATCCCATAAACTAGACCAAAACTTCCTCAAGAACTGAGAGTCTCGATCAGATACAATAGATGTAGGTAACCCAAAATGAACCCAAACATTATTAAAGAATAATTGTGTTGTTTGTTCAACTTTGACCTTCTTCTTACAAGGCATTAAGATAAACATCTTACTGAACCTATCCACTATGACATACAAGTAATCATGACATGTTCTGGACATGATCAAACCCCCCAAAAAATCTATGGACACACTTTCCCATGGTTGAGAAGGTATTGGAAGTGGTGTATATAACCCCAACTTAGCCACTCCCGAGTTAAGGTTATGAGTCCATAAGGAGGTTTGGCCCTCTTGGCTATCCACTCTCCACACGGAGCAACCCAAAACCCCTCTTTCCCCTCAATTTGCAAAACCCAATGAATGAGATCCCCCTTCTGTACCATGTAGTCCCTAAGGCCTTCCCACTTCCCTCGAGGGATCCAATGCACACGGTTGGGAAATAATCTCTTAATTATAGGATTAAAACCTATATTATAGGAACATGACCCACATTTTCATCATAAACTCATCCCTCTTGTTAGCACTAATTTTTTCATTGGAAAATAAATTAAATTTTGTTAATTTTTTTTTGAATTTTGGTTTAAATTCTGAGTTTTCGAGAACTCTCGGGCTTGCACAGATTTTAATTGGATTTATTAAAAATATGGGGTTTCCAATCTAATCTTGTACTTCAAGTATCAATCCAGCCACTCCACAAGTGCCAACTAAATATGACCAACATCACTAGGCCATCGATAGCACCCACACACAATGTGCTAAGGAGAAATCCCACTAGGATGTCCACATGTCCATAGCTTGTGCACAAGACATCAATAAGGTTTCTAGTATCTTGGATATGTAAATGTTTTAAAGTTTTATTTCCTAGTGTATGTGGGATATTTTTCATTTCATGCAAAGTAAAAATATTCAAGTATCAAGCCTGAGCACTCCCCAAATGCCAATAATCAAGCAACAAATTCCAAGTGCTTATATACAAATGCACTTAGGAGGTTGTTCAATGGTGTAGAGATGAATACCAAGTGTATTTGACATGTAGTCGATCATGTGCTAGCTAAGTTTTTAAGTGTCGAAGTAGAAACCCATGTGATTGTGACAATGTCCCAAGTTTTAGATTCAAACACCAACTTAACTCATCTGTGACAATTACATGTGGGAAAACTACTGGAAGCAGAGAAAACACAACAATTTCGAGCAGTAGATTTCATGCGCATTTTCCAAGCAAATGAAGAGAAATTTCAATAAACCACGGCATGGGTTTTTGGCAGAACAACCTCAATTATGTGACCCATGAGAATATCGAAAATATTGTGAGCGACTTGAGACATATCGTTGTTTCTCTGAGGGGTATTCACCCATATTTTCGTATCTGAAAAATTCCAAATGAAAATGGAATTCATAGTCGTTTTGGAAGTGCTAGACATTAATAAAAATGGGGCTATTAATTACCAACTGATTTCAAAGATGGTTGATTTCACACAGATGATATTGATGCAATTTGGATTTATGGTAACAAATTTGAGTAATTTTTGGTAGTTGTGGTTGTACCAAACCAAGAGAGGCTTCAAAAATGTTAAGGGTGATTGCGTTCTACAAAAATGGTCATAAAGACACTCAAAGACATGCCCATGAAGAAAATCATAGGTGTAAATTCAAAGACACAAAGGGTAATTTCTGAAATAGAAAATTTGAAGCAAGATGATGGAACATAGCATAAACATAGTCACAATCCTTTGATGTCTAGATTACCAAAACCTAGTATTGAGAAATCATTATCTTCTTCATCTATACCAGCAAAAGAAAACACTATAGATATGCCATTTATAAATGTTGAGATATATGAAAGCGTGCCCAACAGTCACATGCTGTACATTGATCTTAATGAACCGACTATGGAAGAAAAATTGTGGGAATAAAATGTTAAAATTGGAGAAACATCAAAGAGGAAGAGATCTGGAAATTCAAAAAATATCATTAGGCATCTCAGAGAGAACAATAAATAATTGGAAAAACAAAATTCCAGGCTACATAAGAAAATGAAGAAACTGATAGAGAAACACAACAATCTCTATAAGTTTTCTAAAATGCTAAGGAAGAAAAATATTAAATTGTATTGGACTAGGATAGTGCTTGAGTCTAAGTCACTTCAGGAGAAGCATAAACACCAAAATCTTGTCCAAGGATGAAGAAAGTATGGGAATTTTGATTAAAGTGTAGGTTTCATTAGTTTTTACTCGAGCTATAGAAAAACTATTCTTTTTGAAACACCCCTTTTTTGGAATCTGTTAATGCACTACATGAATATGAAGGCCAGTTTTGTGACGAGTTCGAAGAACATGAATTGAAGATGAAATCAAGTTGAATATTCTCCCCTACATATTTTTCTCCAAGATGTTATTCTAGATCACATTTAGTTGTGGATCAAAGGCTATTTTGGAGAAGTCAAAGATGTGATCCATGGAAGTTGTGGATCAAAGGCTATTTTGGAGAAGTCAAAGATGTGATCCATGGAATGAGGATCTTGACCTAGAAATCATGATTCTAGTTTTTATAATTCGATGTAAGTAGTTCAATGTTGTTATATTAAATTTGGGTATATTGAATGTATGGTCATAAATGAACCTATTTTTTGGGATCTCGGATACGATTTTGTATATATTCCTTATCTATAAAAGGAGAATCAAAAGACAAGGATAAGGGTCCATTTTTTGGATTGAAAAGAAGAAATTCTGGAAAGTTGTTATAAGAGCTTAAATACTGCAAAAAATTATACTCAAGGAATCAAACATCCCAATGGTTAGATTGTAAATCTATGTACTTCATTTTTCTTGTCTTATTTGAATGCAATGGAAATTTTTGCAAAGCACTGATTTCTTCTAAATTCAACTTCGATTACAGTAAATATTTTTTTGTCAATTACCTGTCTTTGTAAGTTGTATCCAAATATTTGTTTTAGGTTTAAGGTATTATTTTGAACTTGAAAATCTTCCTAGCATAAGTGAACAAATTTTGACTTATGTTCTATGTTTCCTTTTCTTTTTCTCATACATCCAATTGTTTATTTATTTGTTACATCAATGTGAATGCCCTTGACTAAATGAAGTGTTGCTAATTATTTAAATTTGATTGAAATATTGTTATCAAAGCTATAACCTTCCAACCTATCCAAGCTACCTGATCCATAATTCAAAACAAACCAATTTTTGTAATAAATGAGGTTCCTTAGATTTTCCCTATAACAATCTAGTGAAAACCTTAGGGATAAGAATTCTCATGGTTGTTCTCATACACAATAGATCTAGTGCTCTTTATAGCACCCAAATCCCTTTTTACATCCCAAAAACATTCTTCTAAAAACTCTCTCATGGATACAACATGCCTGGAGCTCTTTCCTAGCACCCAACATTCATACACCATCCCCACCTGAAGCTATAATGCATGGAGGACATGGGAACCATCTCCTATAGTGGTGTCATTTCGCTTGATGATTTCCCATGATAGCCAGGAAATCTTCGTAAATGCTAACTACTACCATCCAAAAGCCATATTGCAGGTAGGTGAGTTTGATAGTACCCTTAGCTAGAAGAGATGAAGTTCTGCACATTATTTTCATTAAGATAATACATCCCATGAGCTCATTATACTAGGTGGAGCATGTTTGAGCCGACATCGGTCCTTCCCCTCTCATCTCATGTGGGGATGAAGCCATCCCTGTGTCGCCTCCCATACACCCCATCTGGAGAACCTACCACTATTACATAATTCAATAACTATTTTGATATTTCAAAGGAGGTAAAATTTAATATGAAATGGATTGGCTTAATAGAATTGGGTAACCCCTTGGACCCCCTTTATCCCCCTCTCTTTTGGAATCATAGAAACCCATCATTACCATCCCTCTCACATCACAACCAATGATTTATTTTTTATTAATAATTTTAATGTACAATTTACATAGGTTGTCCCTTCACCACATTAATCCATACATGCTCTCTGGCCCAAAACACACTACAAGGAGAAAACCTTGTAGCAGAGGTTTTTAGTATTACAAGATTGGGAAATTTTTTCAAAAGATCCTCCACTACAACCTCCACCATTCATAACATAGGTTTTAGTAGAGGATTTAACATATGTTCCCTATAACTAAAAAAATGGGTGGGAAAATGTTTTAGTAGAGGTATTTGTTTTGGTGCTTGTATGGTAACATGCATAGATGCATACATAAACCTAAAAAACACTAGTGCACATATAATTATTATGCACGAGTTCCATATTTTTTCTGTTATATGATGCATCGGTGCTCGTATAAATATTACACATTGGGTTGTTCTTTTTTGTTTTATGGCACATTGGTGCTCATATAATTTATACACATCAATTCTTATATTACCATGTGCACCAAAGGGAAGTGAAATTTTGAACATTTGAGGTGAGATGTACCATGTGCACCAAAGGGAAGTGAAATTTTGAACATTTGAGGTGAGATGTCGTTGCCATTCTTTTTTTTTTCTTTTCACAAAAGTTGGTGGATTTTTATTCATTAAAATGTGCGGCCAAGGCCACAAAGTACAAAAAGGAAAAACCAAAGAAAAGCACAAAGATCTGTTTTATCCACGACAACATTCAACCATATACCTATATCATAACTCCTATTTCTCCATATCCCGAGTTTACTACAGTTTTGTACATAATAGATTTGGTAGAAAATACCACTAATACATATAAAAAAACAAAGCATAACTATTCAACCAGAGTCCTTTCATTTGGAACCTCATCTTTAGTATATGGATTCACTACCGAGGCATTCATATCTAAAATTGAAGCCACTTCCCTTCTAGGATATATTTCCGTGGTTGAACCCAAACTAGAATTCATCGGAGATGACCGAAGCTAAATCTTCTCCATTTAACCCAAACTAGAATTCATCGGAGATGACCGAAGCTAAATCTTCTCCATTTGCGACCTTGTTGCTTCCATTTCATCTTGCAACTAACTCACCATCTCGCGATGTTGCACCTAGGTTTCCATTGCAAAAGACACTGTTGAATTGAGCACGTTAACTGAGATTATCAGCCTATGTTACTCTACCCTCTCATCTTCCTCCATTATCCCTCCTTGTTGTTCATGACCTGTACCATTGTCCATTGCTTATAACTTATAATAACTGGAAATCCCTATCCACCGAAAATTACACAAGAGGCCATAGAATACACCCTCGACTAGAATTCATAAACCTTCCCAATAAGTTGACTAAAACACAATCCCACCTGGCTCAGGAGGAAACACTGATTTCCCAAGCATTAAATTTTCCCAAGTGTCTACGACCCCAATGACCACAACACCCCCGCGGGTACCAATGAATGACATTAAGAAAGATACGATAGAGGGG
>CBVK0101583754.1:0-35686 GCA_900067695.1 Picea abies | reverse complement strand
ACTTGAACATTTAAGTGGGGTAAAAGGAGGTTTCCCCCTCGAAGAGGCTTGTTATCTGAAATTATCTCTTTTTCAAGGCGTTGAGTACTTTTCCTGAGGTTTTTCTATGCTATATTGATGTTTGGTTCTTAACAGAAAAGATCGTAGTCATTGATGAAGGAGAGATTTGGACCATTGATTCTCCAGGAAGAATTTTGGCATTTCGGGGATCGGGAGAACAGAGGTGAAAAGTATTTTGACCTCGTGATATGTGAATTCCCGATACGCGAAAAACCGACGAGATCTCAGCCGTCAGATCGTGGGGGAATCAAGACTGTTAGATTGGGAACTCTGAAATGTCAACATTTCGGGAGTCGGGAGAATGGAGGTGAATCGCATCGGGAATTCCCGATACGTGAAATCCTGATGTGCTTGAGAGTTGGGCCACAGGTCAAGGTGAATGGTCACATGGATGGAGGCCAAGGGAAGAGCTAAGGAACGTTAAGATATTTTTAGAGTTTGGGAGTCGGGGAGTCAGGGTTGGCTCACTCGCAAAGTCCTGACACACGAAATCGCGACGTGCCTTTTGTGTAGGCAAGTGGTCACAGCCCGTGGTCATGTCGAGGTGAGGCTTGCGCTTGTTTATTGTTCACACAGAGCAAGTTTTATAAAAGGACCTATGTATTTTCTTGTAATATTCCAATAGGGAATCGAAGAGCTGCTTCAACTCGATAGATTGAAGAACGATCCTTGACCGGGAGGTCAGCGGACCCTGTCGAGGTAGAGGTAGGGGGTATGTATCAAGTGGTATCAGAGAAAAAATTGTTTATTTCTATAGTGGAGAGAAGAGAAAGGATATACTATGATACACACCATCAAGTGGTATCAGAGCTTGATTTTCATCTGTGGATTTCAAGCAAGAAAGAAAGAGGAGGAGGCTGAGATTTGTTTGCAGACAGTAGATAGAGGAGAGACGGTGAAAGAAAATGACCTGATAACATTAAGTGGTATCATAATTTAAAGTTTTCCTATATACAATAGGTGAAGGAGGAGACAAAGTACTGATCCTCTGTAAATATTGTTGCATGGTGTACAACAAATAATAGATAGCCAAGAGGGCTGAAGGCAGAAAAAATGGCTACTAAAGGCCATGGTTGTGGTCGAAGAGGAGACCACCAATAGAAAAGAAAAGTAGAAATCAACGAGAAACTCATTGATATAAGAGAGAAAATGGAACAACTGACATTGAAGATGCAGCAGGAGGCAAAAGAATGCTAGAGGTACAAATGGCCTCTGAACAGGAAATCCAAATGGCCTGTTCAAAAGTTGTTGGCTGGGAAACAACAGCAAGAGTGGAGGAAGTGGCTAAGGCATGCTGAAAACCTTAGTGACAAAGAGGAGGAACTGATTCACATATGTGAACCAGATATTGGGAGACACCTTAGTGATGAGGAGGAGGTGAGATCAGATGAATATCTCATATACTTCCAGGTGGGCAGAAATGGACTTTCGAGTTGTCAGGTGGGCAATGGAAAGAGACCAGGTGGAGGTCTCGTATATTGCTAGAGGAGCAGTGTCGAAGGTTCAGATTTCCAAGTGGGAAAAAATATGGGATCAACTGATCTCATAGACTTCCAGGTGGGTAGGAGAGAAGTCCCAAATTTCCATGTGGGTAGGGGGAAAGAGATGAGGCTGTCTGAGAGTCTCACAGGTTCTGTTGAGAGTTCATATCAGGAAGGAGTGTTGATGGATAAATATTCATGTGGATTTGTAGACCATGTAAATGAAGACGATGCGAATTTGAATACTTCTGTCACAAAGGAGGACGATCAGAGGGGCATCCTGATCATTGGAGGAATTCAAATATTCCTACCAAATAGCCCAGTTGAGGCCAAATCATGTGTTGTAGATGCAACAATAGAAGAAATACAGCCAACAGAGACTATCAAAGAGGAGGATAAGGAGCATATATTGATGTCTACCCTAGCAGAAGGAGAGGAGCATTCATAAGAATGGCCCAAAATTTTCAGCCAGGAAGTTGAACAGGAGATGACTGCAGCATTGGAGCCTGTAGTAGAGGAGGAAGCAGACAACATAGACCTTGTTGATCTATATGAACAATTGAAATCCCTAGAGATAAGGGTGATAGTGAAAATATTGCACATACAACAAGCTAAGTTGGAGACAGATGGAGGATCATACTAGCCAGAGGAACGGTTGGAGGGAGTTGGACTTGAACCAACGCCAGAGGAGCTGAAAAAATCCAATATGTGAGAAGAGGAAGTCAAGAAACAACTCAATGGTGAGACTGTAGAATTGAAGTTCACAACAAGGTGGAAATATAGTGCCACAAGAGAAGAAAATGACATGAAGGATCATGATGATCTACTCACCAATGAGGAAGATTTGCAGCTGAGAAGACTGCATAAGGAGAACCAACCACTGGAGCAGTTGGATAAAGTGATAGAGGAGATCAGGAAGTTGATGTTGAGGTCAGCATAAGTAGTTAGCAAAGGGGATCTAAACAGATGAGAGCCTACCATAGAATCAAGGAAGAAGAAGAAGAATATGCAAAAGTAGCAACAACATCCAAACAGAGGAGTAAGAAGACAACTCCAAGGGAAATTTTGGGATCCAAGAGGATTTCAACACTGGAGAAGAGGAGCTCATGAGTAGGAGATCATGTTTTTCCTAGCAAGGGAGTATGATGTAGGAGCATCGCTCCACCTCATCAAATGCACCACCACGCCAACACACAGATGCACAATGGAGAAAGGGAGGGGCGCCAACCCTCCCATTTTTAAATTTGAAATAATCCTATACATGTTATTCATGTTGTAAGGCTGATAAATGCCAAGCCATGCCTTTGTACATGTAGTGGATAGAGTTGCCTTAAATGGTTGTCGGTAGCAAGTCCAGATGGTAGTCAGGTCTGAACATTCATTTATGGAATGTAGCTGTAGAGGTAGGGTTCCGTAACTGAGACAGTGATGGCACTAAGGAGGTGAAGAGGATAAGCTCGTAGAGACCTTGTTTTGTAATGAGGAGACTTGAGAGAGATATATCAGGTAGAGATAGTCTTATGAGGCCTTAGGAGGTCTTAGAAGTTATGAGAGAGAGCTTGAGAGAACCGGAACTTTGTTAAGTCATGTTTTTGTAAACATCTGTATAGACACACAGAGATAATAGAAAAGAAATTTTTCCTACATATTGTTGTTCATGTGTTTATGTATTTCATGAATGAATTTTGTAGATGTATGATAAGTTTCATTTACAGTAGGAAGATAGATTTATTTTATCTTCATGGAGTTCTTTTATATTTTTTTTCTACGTTCTTTAGGCTGTGCAAGGAGTGCACAACATAACGTTGGAATTTTTGTAGCCAGCACAAGGAGTGCACATCTGAATCTCTCTGTTGATTTTAGAGGAGAATGTGTGAGGAGGGAACACCAGGATAGTTTGCAGAATCAAAGGGAGATTCAAGGTTGTTGAACACCTTGGAGGTAATACTGTGTAGAGAAGGCACAGGGAGACAAAACTACTAAAGGTTCTCTAGAGCTCTACCAGGTGGGCATTGAGAAAGTGCAAGGAGTGCACGAGAATAAATCTATTTCAAGTTCATAGAGGAGAGAAGTGTCCAAGAGAAGACAATCATAGAGTTTTTGAATCCTCTGTCGGCTCAGCAAGGAGTGCTTGAGCATAAGTTGCCAAGAGGGAACTTATATCCCTTCGAGGAGGGAAAGGGACAGGGACCTATAAGGTTCGAGTAGTTGAAGCTCAAGGAGGAACACAAAGTTGATGAGCACTCTGGAGGAATACCTGTGCAAGGAGTGCATCAGGCCAACACACGGACAAATTGTTGAGAGACAACCATATGAAGGCTAGTCGAATCACAAGGAGAATGTGCTGAGTGAACTTGTTTCAAGTTCCAAAGCTCACGAGGTGGAGCACAAAGTATGCCAAGAAGAGAAGCAAAAGTATTCTAAGGAAGTAGAGGGCCGAGTCCCTTAGAACTGAGTAAGTCCCAGAAGCTCAGGAGAGATAACACGAGGAGTGTGCAGGAGTGAACTTATTCCAAGTCCCAAAGCTCAAGAGGGGTAGCGTTTTCAGAATCCAGACGAGACCCAAGGTCACAGGTCTCATAGAGGAATCAAAGGTCAAGGCCTTTGAACATTGAAAATCTTCCAAGTCAGGAAGAAATCGAAAGCTTAGGAGGAGGAGCATCGGTAACCATTAGATCAACTACAGAGGAGGAAATATGGAGCATTGAATCTCACGTCCAGACACCCAGGAAGAGTGTGTAGGAGGAAACAGATCTCAACCATTAGATCTAGAAGCATTGGATCAAAATTCGTTGGATCCAGAGGAAGTGCACGAGGTTTAGTCCTTTAGAGTGCATGGGAGGAGAGCCGAGTTGTAAAGTCGAGAACTCCCGAAGTCATCAGGACCTTCCATTGTCAGAGGACAGGTGGAAACAGATCAAAATTCACCGACCCATGACTCGAAGGAGTCAAAGTTCAAGTCGTGAGAACTCGTGAAATGCAAAATCACAATTTG
Organism: Picea abies; assembly: GCA_900067695.1. Lineage (NCBI taxonomy): Eukaryota > Viridiplantae > Streptophyta > Pinopsida > Pinales > Pinaceae > Picea > Picea abies. The sequence continues at coordinate 31,150 of CBVK0101583754.1, read as the reverse complement.
ATCTGAGCCGTTAGATACAGAGGAATGTGAACCGTCAGATTTGGGGCTTTCCAAAATATCGACATTTCAGGAGTCAAGAATGTGAAGGAGGTTATGACTTGGAGGTCGCAAGTCGTGAAATGTTGACATCATAATAACCGTCCATTGGAAGGGATGCGTGGTGAGAGATCAACATTTCGCTGACTCGCAGGAGGGAAAAGTCAAAGGGAGAAATCGTGAAAATTCGTGAAATGCAAACTCGTGAAAATATCGCAGTCGTTGATCAAGGAGAGATCTGGACCATTGATTGTCCAGGAAGAATTTCAACATTTCGGGGATCAGGAGAATAGAGGTGAAAATTATTTTGACCTCGCAATACGCAAAGTCCTAATATGGAAAACCCCAATGATATCTAAGCCGTCAGATCATGGGGGAATTAGGACCATCAGATTGGGAGCTCCGAAATATTGACATTTCGAGAGTCGGGAGAATGGAGGTGAATTGCATTGATAATTCCCGATACGCGAAATATCGACATGCTTGAGAGTTGGGCCTTGGGTCATGGTGAATGGTCACATGGACAGAGGCCAAGGTAAGTGCTAAGGAACGTTAGGTTCTTTTTGGAGTTCGGGAGTCGGGGAGTGAGGGTTGGCTCAGTCGCAAAGTCCCGACACACGAAATCGTGATGCACCTTTTGTGTAGGCAAGCGGTCACAACCCGTGGTTGTGTGGAGGTGAGGGTCGTGCTTGGTGATTGTTTCCGCAGGGCGAGTTTCATAAAAGGATCTGTGGATTTGTTCGTAATATTCCATAAGAGAATCGAAGAGCTACTTCAACTCGATAGATTGAAGAATGATCCTTGACCGAGAGGTCAGCGGACCCTGCCGAGGCAGAGGTAGGGGGTATGCATCATAAGGCGTCATACATTAATTGGAAATAAGGGGAATAAAGAGACGACTAGGAGTGATTTAAGGAGCATTTTTAGGAAGGGTGAGGGAAATTGACTTTTATTAAAACAAATTGTGGAATTACTTATGAAACTTGGGGGAGAGGATGACAAGTGTAAGGGGGAAATAATTCTAAATTATTTAATTAAAAAACAAATTAATTGTGAAAGTGGGGAGGTGTCATGGAGAAATTGTATAAAACAAATGGCCTATATGAGAATTGGATCACACTAGTTATGGTTAAACTTATGCTGCAAATTTTTTTATTGGTTCTACTTGTGAAAGTTGGGATACCCAGCTTGAGATAGAGTGGTCTCTTTACCTTGCGAGGCAAGCTAGGAGCTAAAGTACATTTGGTTTTGTGTGCGTGGCCCCTTTGCGGCTCGAGGGGCTAAGGGGGAAGAAGAGTACATCTAGCGTTGGCTGTGAGGTACTGGTGAAATCCTTGGATTAGTAAGCGAAAGAAGGGAGGACGTTGTGCAAGCTCTTTTGAAGCTAAAGATCATCTACCCTATCATCGATCTTGAGTCACAGTATTTAAGAGTTTAGTTATTTTATTGATGGCTTATTAAATTTTGTATACGGATAAGTATGTGAAGACATTCTTGAATAGTGACATATTGTTCCTTGTCTTATATATATATGATCATATCTTTACTATCAATGGAATGTAATGTCTATTATGTTCACAAATTTGTTTTAATTAATCATTGTATAAAAATTATGTATAGAATTCCCTGTGTTGAATGATAAGTCTAGTTTTACACTGAGTTTTTATTTGATATAATTTGTAAAAATTTTAATGACTAAATAAAATCTCTGTAGATTACAACTTCTTTAAAAATAAAAAAAAATAAAAACCCACAAGTTTAATCAATGACTATAAGGATGCAAATCGCCATGAGAATGGACGTGAATTTTGAGAATAAATGACATTGTTACACTGAAAGAAAGCCCCATTTTGTTGATGGATTTTGTACGAATTTACTTGAATAAACTAATAAATCTGTACTAAATAGGGTCTTAAAATTGTTGGGTTATGTCATGGAATTTTCAGGCATTTGACACAAATTTTGTTGGGAATATGAGCCACGTTTTTTAGATAAAAAAAATTCAAAATAAGGGGTTATAATTCGTTTAGAGGAAAACCCTTACACTGATTTCTTTCTTCCATTCATTAATTGTTAGATTGTTAGTCTTGACCGTTGAATAATTCTATTATAAGTTTCCCCAAATCTTGCCAAGGATTCCATGTATTTGTGCCGGACTATACTTGATATGGTTTAGGTTCATAGATTTATTTTTACAACTTCAAATCTTTATTGAACTCCAACCCATTAACATTTATTCTCTTACGTGGTCGCTTCTCTTGAAGCAAAAGAGGCCTTAAATATTTCTAAGATTTTGTAGAACTATCCCATAGATATCTCAAGCATATTGTTATGGTATCATTGTTGCCAAGCCTAGCAACTATGACATTTCACCAATTGGGTCAGTGAATTACATGCTACGCTTGGAATGCAGACCCTTCCTTGGTTTTTATTGCACTGATATTCATGAAATGTGAATTTTGAGCATTGCCAAATGGTGTTTCTACTGGAATATATATATATATATATATACTTCCAAAGTATGATCCTCTTGTTTTAGTGTTAGACTGGAGTACAAATTTAAAAAAAAATAAAAACTGACCAATTCACATACGAGAGTTATCATATGGTTAGAGTTTAGAAGGCACAAATTGACTGCTGACACTCATGATTCTCAAATTCAAATGCATAGCTATTCGTGTTAAATAGTTTCGAAGAGAGTAGAAGTCATTGTTGGAAGTGAAGCTAACAGTGAGAAATTACAAGTAGCATCCATTTATTTTATGGAAAAATAACTTTGTTGTTACCTAAAACTGTACGATATAACCATGCAATCCTTGATGATTTCCGTGAGGCAGTGGTATTGAACCAATGAAGGATAGTGGAATTGCATGGGTCTGATAGGAACGCCTCCCTGTTTCTCTTCACCATGACGTGGGTTAGTATTTTCGCGATGCCCTTTTAGTAGTTTACTTACAGTCATAATTAGTAGACACATTAAGAAATATAATGTACCTTACTCCAATTAATATTAGTGTATTAAAGTCTGGGCATTAGATGATGATGGAACGTACAAACATGTTTACCTGATGAATTGGTCATAATTAATAATGGAAACTTATTGGATCAATGTTACCATTGGATCTCGTGCCCCTCCACCTGTGAAATTGTGTGTACACTTGGAGTTATAGTGGTCAGAGCACAACCTATGCTCCTACTTAAGCTCTCCCTTGGTGCCTTGTTTGGTGTTGACTTGTGACTTGGCTCATGATGTAACCCTGATCCATTTTAATCGAAAGGAGTCTAATAGACACATATAAGGCTCCCTAACTCTTTGAGTGATTATTGTGTACCTTGTAATCGAATGATGAGTTATTATTTAATAATTCCAATGTGAGTAAATGAGGCGTTTCAATCTTATAACTTCACGGAGTTGAGTTGCTCCTTAATTTTTTTATCAAAGGAAGGTTGATACAAATTTTTACTATTTCAAATTACACACACACACACATATAACCTATGTATATACATCTAATAAATTATAAATATGGTATTATGAGTAATATTGAAAATAAGTGGAATGAGTTTTAAAAATATAAAAATTTAAATTGAACCATGCACCCACTCAATAAGATTAAATGACTTGGTATTTTGGAGCTAATCATCACCCACACCATTGGTCTAATTAAATCTTAGAGTGCAATGTCACAACTTAGGTAAGGAAGGAAGTTGCCTACATTTTACATCTTTTTGCGTCCCTAACTAGATTGGAATTAATACCATAAATTCAAGTGTTGTTGAGTTGATTTGTAATTTGTGCAAGTGATGGAATAAATATATAAATGAATAATGATGTTCATTAGCTAGTTAAATTTTTAATATCATTTGCGTATATAAATGTGTTAGCACTCGGTAATTTCTTTGGGTTGCATCAAAGAAATGCCTAGGTAACCTACAAACCAAATTTAGGTTGGATTCTGACCCTTCCAACTAGAGAGGGCTCTCTCAAACATGTAGAGACTGAAAATAATAAAAAATATTTGGAAATGGACACACAGAGGTCATATTCTGCAATAAGACAAGTTTGTTTAGGTTTTTAAAAGGGTTGGTAGGACAAACAAGAGGAAGAAAACATTGGGCAATGGGGTCAAATCCTGAGATATACTATGAATATTAATATAGCTAATGAACTCCTAAGGGAACAGAGGCAAAGTAAGAATATTCTTCATCAATAAATAATATTCAGATGATGGCAAGACACAAAAGAGAAAATCCCATTACAGATGAGAGCATCAAACAAAGATGAATTCTCAATTGTAGATTTAGAAGAAATAACATAAGGCCTACTACAATGAACATAGCACTCAACAGAGAGTGAATTATGGACCTATAATCATTGAACACGACAACTACAATAACCATATGAAAGGATCATCTATCAAGGATGAATTACAATCATGTACTCTTAGATATTTTTAGAAGAAATAACATAAGTGAAATGAATGTGAACTATAGGAAAACAAACTAAAGAATACACAGTGATGAATCTCGGTTGTCAAAAGCACTGTAATACTGTATTAATTCATAAGGACATTCTGAGAAATTTACACACAGTCCCTTTGCCTTCCTAGCTAAAAGTCCCCCCCCCCCCCCCCCCCCCCCCCCCCTTTCTCTACTCTTTTACAATGAAATACATAACACTAAAGGCCCCTTTCCATCTCACAATTTCAAACTACAACCCCTTTCTAGCTCACAATTTTGAACTCCAACCCTTTTCCCAAAATATGAACAATTACAAATAGAACATGACATGTTTTAACTGATCTCCTGCTTTTCAGGAGAAAAAATAGGCTTCAAAATGCCACATGTAATTCTCAAACCGTAATAGTTGTGTACAATCTGAGAACGATTTTTGTATATAAGCTTGTTCTAAAGAAAAGCCTCTCTCATTTTCTTGAAATTCATCTCTAGTTGGCCAGAATATGTGTCACAAAAACATGTCTCGAACAGGAAATCATACCTGAAAAATATGTCTCCAAGATTCCTTTGAATCTCCCAATCCGTGACACCTGTGTGAAAAATCAATAAGGTTAATGTTCTAGGGTCTGTTCTTGACAATAACCTCCTTTTAATTTTGAAAATTCATTATGGTTCATCCGAAAATCATCCTGTAAGTCTCAACTGCTGTAGAAACTTTTCTTTGAAATGTCACTTGTGCTTATTTTTTTTCAAATCTAATTTTATTTATCCATATTCTCCTTAAATATTTGGGAATAATATATTTGAATAAAAATAATTCCCAAATATTTTTAATCCTCTAAAATTAAATTTCCATATTTTGATTCATGCCCGTGGTTTTGAAAAACCATTTATTGCTTACCATTTCACTGTGAAAAATATTTACTGGTTTGTTTCCCGTGGTTTTGAAAACCATGTCTTGGAAACCATCTTGGTAAACTATGAAAATATCCCTTGATCTTACCCTTTTACTTATGTAAAAACCTTGGATAAACAATTGTCCAAATCTTCCGTTCACGTACATATTATTCTTTATGAATTTTTTTCCCATAGCAATAAACATTAATCTTTCTGCTTTGTAAAATTTAATTTTTACCTCTGTGAAAAATTTCCACCCCGGAAACACAAATATGTCGCACAATTATGAAACCAAACCATATAATAAATGGTTGAAATATTATTTAGGAACTTCGGAGGAGTGGTTTTAACCCACACCACTTTTACCCCCGAAATGAATCACGTAAGAACACGTGCTCCAAAACCAAATCAATGGTTTGGATTTTGGTACCACTTCAAATAATTAACCTCCGTTTACTTTCAACCCCTGAAATGTATATGCGTCCTCCATCCACCCTTTGAAATTTCCACTTAGTTTGATATTCGTGCCCATGATTTGACGCGAGGTCATGCATTAAATATTGGAGAAAATATTAATCTAAATATTTTAATCTAAAAATATTTATATTAATAATTATAAACTTTTTTCCATTTTTCTAAGGACTTTTCTCATATGAGGCTCATCACAGGACTTTCTGGATAGTATAAGGGAGCTTAATCTTAATAAAAGGAATATTTTTAATCTTCAACGGGAATATGATAATAAGGGTAAAAATGAATGAAGTGATGGAACCGTGGGATTTAAATAAGAATTAAGGATAGATAAAGATTTGGGATATTTGCCAATTTTGACTCATGGAGGACATGACTATTTTGGATGATTATTCGAGTGAAGGATATAGGTGATGGGAGCTTGATGAAGCTAGTGATTTTTTTTTTAAATCTGAGTGGAAAGATAACACAAGGACAAGATTCTTTGAAAAAAGTAATACAAATTAGCATGTGATAACATTGGCTCCAATAAGGATGTTATCCTCCCAGTGAGGTAGCAAAGAACTCGTAGACCCAGTGCCTCATCTGTAAAGTCCCTCGGCCGGCGACCCCAGTCGGGTAACGCAACTAAATAAAACTTTTCTTTTCCTTTACTTCTCTAATACCATTTCTGTGACATTCCTAGCCTTAAACAACAGGCCAGGCCATGCCACCAAGTAACTTTGCGGAAATAATCACATATAAAACTTAACCGAAAGATATAGATAACATCTGGTATTCACACATATAAATATATATCTATCTAATGCAATTAAATAGATGTCAATACTCTACTCATTCACTTGTTCATGCTGAATCCACATTAACACCTACATGCAACATATATGTACAAGCATTACTCATTAATTATAATGCAAATACAAATACATAGCATACAACGGACAAAGAATTGGTACTTATCTTTTAATAGGTGGCCACCAACTACGTGTAGAACTTCCATGAACCTCCCAGCCTTAGACCACGTTGCTCATCACGCTCAGCAATGGATCACCCCCGAGCTGGGACTAAACTCCACCGGGCAAGTGAATTCTAGGCTTGGCAAGGACAACAAGGAAGTTGCACAGAACAACAAGAAGGATCTTTTATCCCAGGAGCTACTTATGTCCACAACCCATAGACCCTCATTCCCCACATGCCTGCTTCACCCTAGGAGGGTACACCTTCACTAATACAATTCCATCGACTACTACACCTCCCTTACCTTGGGATTCAACAACAGGTTGGACTGGAAGTCTCAGAGTATTGTAGCTTCTACGAGACTCCCTTCAGGAGAACTCACTTCCCAACAAACTCTCTCACTTGGGAGAGTTTCTCACAGGCATGAAAAACTACTTCTTCAATTCGGCTCTTATGTCAAACGAACACAGGTGATGTCAACAACATAATTTGGGTAACACACAGGTGAAGTCAACCACAAAAAACGGATACGGAGATATAATATGAAAACAAACCAAGATTAGCCAAAACTTCATTAGCAACAACTGCCAATCTCTACGACACAACAAGACTCAGGAAAAATACAAGTTCATCGGGCTTCATAGGAAATATAGAGGACAACTCCAGTGTTTGCAAGTTACATTGGCACGTGCATCAGTGGGGAGTATGGATCTCTTCCAGGGTGGCTAACCTCATGAGAGTGTCGATTCAATGGTGACGTATTGTGACAGTTGTGAGAATCATGAGACTAGTGAGTGAGTGGCCCCCCAACAAGCTGACTTTCCCACTTAAAACTACATGCGCTTAGGTTTAGGTTGACACATGTCTCCCTAAAGCTACATGAGCTCCACTTAACACTCATCCCCCTTTCCCCCAGGAACTTAGGACAACATGTTATATAAAACCTTCGCTTCTAGGAAATAATAATATAATATTATTCCTTTAGAGGTAATCCCTCTAGCTTAGCCCCTATTCCTAGACACTTAGCCCCTTCCCCACCTAGTGGAGCTTATTTCACCATAAATATTTCTTCGTGGAGGGTATACACACATTAGTGTAATTTTATTAACGATATCTTTGTATTTACATAATACAAAATCAGGCTCATTGGCCTTAGCGTTTGGCTCACCATCCTGTTACACATTATTGTGATCACCCTGATGATGACTATACAAGCATGTGTTCAGGCTCTCAAAAAATTCTTTTGCATGAGGAAAATGACTGATTTCTTCCCCTACAAGGCATATTTTTAGAATGACATCGCAGGCTGATAGTGGTACACAGTGCGAAAATCCTTGATTTTCGCAGGCTTCTCTATGCTTGGCTTGCGGGGTTTTTGTAGGCTTCTATATAGGTAGGGTGCGATGACGTTTGAAGATAAGGAAAGGAAGAATTTCATGAAGTTTCTAGAAGGCGAATATTCTAGAATGTGATGTGGCGTCTGCATGGTTTTGATCCTACTAGCTTCTCTGATTTGGTGGGATCATCCTCATCCTTTCGACCACTTCACCTTCTCCTATATAATGATGGGTTTCTCATGGAAAGGGTTAAGCAAGATTGAACAAATAATTGCTGAAAGAATAGGATGAATACTGTGTGAATGATCCTATTACAATTTATGTTTGAGGTCTCCATTTGTCCATCAATATTTTGTGGACCATCTTCATACAAATTTCGAGCAAGTGTATGTGTGTGTTGGAACAAAGAACCACCGAAAGGGAACTTGCGACATCAAGGCAATTTCGTTGTATCTTCCACTTTTACTTAATATGATATGGTGACATGTTTCGTTCCCATAAAATCATTAGTGTTTTATTACATGATTCCTTGATCACATGTTTAGGTTTCCATTGAATCTACAATTGTTTCTTTCACTTTGGTTGGTTTTTGTCATTACAGATCTGATATCACAAGAGCACTGGAGCGAAGCAGGAACAACAAAGATAAAAGGAAGCGATATCTAAAGGTATGTCATCTATTCCTTCTTTGATAGAAAATTCAACAGTAGCAACTTAGGGAAAACGTCATGTCCTGTCTTGTTTTGTTTTAGATGCAGGTGGATCTAGGGAGATTATTTTATGTCCTCATTAACTGATTTATCCAATAACACAACCTAATAAAAACATGAGTATATTAGCTTATAACCACTCAGATCACCAGCCTATAAGCATAATTACAATTCAACAGGGGCTTGACCTTGGGGTGTTACAATCCCCTCCCCTTATTTTTGCACTGTCCTCAGTGTAACTCTTTACACAACAACAACAATATTTCCAAAATCTTCAAAAATATGTCGTTACTTTTCCTGCATAGCATCTTCATGTGCCCATGTTGTGTCCTCGGGAGTGTACTAGGTCTAGTGAACCTTTAAAATCTTTATGACTCGATTTTGGAGTTGCTTTCTCTTCTAGTCCAATATGCGCACAAGCTGCACTTGTAAAGCGCCTTCTTGTTCCACCTAGATCACATTCCAATAAATAACATGATTAGCATCAGGTATATACTTCTTGAGCAATGATACATGAAATACATTATGAACATTCATGGATGCAGGAAATGAAATCATATAAGCTACTGGTCCAATCCTTTCTAGTATTTAAAATGGTCCACAAAATATGGCTTCCAACTTGGAACAACTTCCCAACTTTAGGGAACTTCTATTGGCTTTCACCTTTAGGAAAAAATGGTCACCCACTTTAAACTCTCTGTGGTTTCTTCCTTTGTCTACATAAATTTTCTGTCTATCTTGGGCAACGTTCAAATTCTATTTAATCTTCAACATTTTCTCTTCCATTTCCTTGACCAACTCCGGTCTAACCACTGCCCTATCATCTGGATTGTCCCAACTTATTGGGGTCTTGCACTTTCTACCATAAAGTGATTCAAATAGGCTCATATTCAGTGATGCTTGATACCCATTGTTGTAGGAAAATTCTACCAAGTGTAGATAATCTCCCCATTTAGATGGTTTGTCCATCACATAAATCCTTAGAATGTCTTCTATCACTTGGTTTACTCTTTCTGTTTGTCAATCTGACTCAGGGTGATAGGTTGTACTGAAGTTTAGGTTTGTTCTGAACCCCTCGAATAGTCCTCTCCAAAACTTTGAGGTAAACTTTGGGTCTCTTTTAGACACAACTGTCTTCGGAATACTGTGCATTCGTGCTACCTCCCTCATATAAATATCATCAATGTTAGTTTCCTTGTGAGTGGTCTTCAATGGAATAAAATGGGCAGCTTTAGTAAGCTTGTCCACTACTACCATGATTGCATCATGTTGCTTGCTTGTTCTGAGAAATCCTCTGATGAAATACATTGTCACCACTTCCCACTTCCACTCAAGGATGGCTAATGGCCATAGCAAACCAACTTTGTGTCTATCCTCACCCTTTACCTTTTGACATTCCAAGAATTTGGCAATAAATTCAACAACTTCCTTCTTCATGCTTGGCCAATAATATTGGGTTTTGACTGCTGAAATTGTTTTTTGATATCCTGGGTGTCCTTCATAAGGTACATTGTGCATTTATTTTAAAATAACACTCTTCAATTCAGAATATTTGGGTACATAAACTCTGTTTTTGTACAAGAGAATTCCATCAATTCCTAATTCGAAATATTCAACCTTCTATTGCATTTTACCTTGCTACAATTTTGTTACCAATTCTATGTATTGCGAATCAAATTTTGTAGCCTCAGAGATTCTGTCTTGAAGATACATATGATAGATGATGATGGTTGTAGCATGCATTTCATGCACTTTCCTTCTGAGTACATCATCCACTTTTTTCTCCTTTCCTTTGATGTGCTTGATATCAAAGTCATATTCACAGAGGAATTCCAACCATCTACTCTGCCTGGCATTTAATTTAGGCTGATCAAACAAATATTTCAGAGCATGATGGTTTGTCCTGAGCTCAAACCTCTTTCCCATGAGGTAATGTATCCATTTCTTTAGAGTGTGTATAATAGATTCCAACTCCAAATCGTGAGTGGCGTAGAGGCTTTCATTCTCTTTCAATTTTTTGGACTAAAAACATATCACAAACCCATTCTGGCTGAGGAATCCTCTTAGTCCTTATTTACATGCATTCGTACAAACCACAAAATATTCATTCGGATCTTCAATATTCAGAATTGGAGCACTGGTTAACCACTGCTTCAATTGTTGGAAGCTTCTTTCACATTCTTCTATCCATTGAAATTTCTTCCCCTTCCTTTGCAAGGAAGTTATGGGGTGAGCTATTCTCGAAAACCCTGCAATGAACCTTCTATAGTAATACGATAGAACCATGAAGGATATGAATTCTATTATATTTTTAGGTTTTTTCCACCCTTTAATGGCCTCAATCTTTTCAGGGTCCACGACTATCCCTTATTCCGATATGATATGCCCCAACTAGTGAATTCTGTTTTGATAAAATGAGCACTTGTTCAATTTGGAATACAACTGATGATATATTAGCACTTGAAACACCATCCTCAAATGATTCTCATTCTCTTCTTCTGACTTGGAATATACAAGGATGTCATCCAAAAAGACAATGACAAACTTGTCCAAATATTTCCTAAAAACTTCATTCATTAAGCACATAAAAACAATGGTTGTATTTGATAACCCAAATGGCACCACTGTGAAATCATAAGGACCATACCTTATTCTGAAGGCGGTCTTTCTGATGTACTCCTCTTTAATCCTTACCCGATTGTATCCTGAGTTGATATCTATCTTTGAAAATATCTTTGCATCCTTCAATTGATCAAAGAGATCATCAATCCTTGGTATAGGATAATTGTTCTTTATAGTCACTTTGTTCAACTATCTGAAATCAATGCACAACCTCATTGTTCCATATTTATTCTTTACGAACAAAACTAGGGCACCCCAAGGGGATACACTTGGGTGGATATACCCCTTCTTCAACTCTGGTGTACTCATTGTGTAGGGATTCTTTGACACTTGGGCTGCTCCAAGCATCAAATTTATAGAGAAATCAATATCTCTCTTTGGAGGTAGTCCTGGTACCTCCTTGAACACATCTTCAAAATATTCAAGGAATGAATGGTCCTCTAGAATTGAAACCTTATACCTATATGCTTCCTCCATATGAGATGCAAATATTTGACATCCTTTCCTATAACATTTCTTCAATTGCATTGCTGAAATTTCTCTAATAGCAACTGCTCTGGGAATTCCTTGGACTGCTCTCTGATTTCCTTCCTCATCAAAGCAAGTGAATGCCTTGTTATTGTAAATGTGTTGAACCTTCATAGAATATATATAGCTAAAAAATATTATACACATTTTCAGAGATAATTTGAGAAAGAAGAAGAAGGAGAGAAAGAATGAAAGAATTCTCATTAACCATTGTGAATAATGAATCATTTACACATGATATACTCTGTATAACTCAATGAGTGCACACTAGAGGAGAACCAATGCGCCATAGTTGTGGTCTAGAGTGATCTGGACACACACCAAAAGTTATGGGAGTGAACCCCCACCTAGTCTAGTCTCTCAGGCAATTACGAGAGTGAACTGCCACCTAGTTGAGTTAACCTGTCAACTAGTCTTCAATTAATTAGTCAACTAGTTTTCAATTAACTAGTCAACTAATTTTCAGTTAACTGACTGAATAGAGAGTAGTGAGGAGTTAAATTAGGGAATCAAGGGTAATGCGCCAGTATGGTGATGATATCAAGACAAGTTTGAATTATCATGGTGATGATCCCAATGTTGCATGGTGACAAAACCAATGCAACATCTAAACTCAACTCAACTAGTCAAACTGAAGTGTCAACTAAAAGATAATATTGTCCACGTGGAACATTCTCCCCTAAAATATAGGAGACTAGATAATGACTAATTATGACTAATAGACAAGGAAAAACCTTAGGAAAAATAAATCCTATGTGTGTGTGAAGTAACTCCAACACCCCCCTGATCATCACTATGGTGAAAATAAAGAATGGGTCCCAACAACGAGGCCATGTTAGGTACCCAAATACAAAAGATACACTTAAATAAAGTGAGGAAAGAGGGAAAAACTCATGGGAACCCCCCCCCTCAAGGTACAATGTATGTAAAAATAAGAACTACAGTTGCTAGGTAACTGTTTCCTTCAATCCAAGATGACCTCGTAGATAATGAAACTTCTGCTCAGTGAAGGTCTTGGTGAAGATGTTTGTCATCTATTCTGCTAAAGGACAGAACTATCAGTCGATGATCCCCTCGTGTACTAAGTCCCGGATGTAGTGCATGTGGATCTCGATGTGCTTCGTCTACTGCTTATGAATTGGATCTCTGCAGAAATTTAGAGTGCTCTGGTTGTCACACCAGATGATGATCGATCGATGAAACTAAATGCCCAACTTAGTGAGAAAATGTTGTAGCCACATAGCCTGAATGGTTATGTTAACTACCCCTCTGTACTATGCCTCAATTGAAGATAGAGCAATGGTAGCTTTCTTATTTCTCGACCAACAGATAGGCTTAGAACCAAGATTGAGTGAGTAACTAGATGTGGACTTGTGATCAGTGTTATCGCTAGCCTAGTCAGAATCAGTAAACCCGATGAGATCTAATGTAGAGTCTATTGCATAAGGAATCTTAAAGGTGATGGTGCCCTATATGTATCGAAGGATACACTTTTCATCTTTCCAATGTAGTTCATGCATCTCTTGCATGAACTTGGAAACTACGCCAACTGCATAGAAGAGGTCTAGCCTGGAGTGTGTGAGATACAATAAGCACCCCACTAGCTGTCTATATAGTGTGATGTCAACCAGTGGAGTCTCCCTGCCATCCTCAAATTTGACTCCTGATAGGAAAGGAGTCGAAGAAGACTTGTTGTCTATCATGTAAAATCCCTCAAGGAGATATCGTGCATACTTGGCCTGAGACAGTTTGATTCCTGATGCAACCTGACTGATCGTCCAAGGAAGAAGTGTAGTAGACCCATGTCCATCATCAGAAACCTGTCATGTAGAATCATCTTGACTGCAACAATCTCTAAAGTAGAGCAATTGATGATCAGTATATCATCAACATACTGAACTAAGAGTGGAAGTGAATCAACCGTCCTACGAATGTAGACGTTTGATTCTGATTTACAATGTACAAAGTTCTGTGACAATAGGTATGAGTCCATCTTGGCATACCATGCCCTCGAAGCCTGCTTGAGGCCATAAAGGGACTTCTTTAGTTGACAGACCAAAGATGAGTCCTGCATAAGTCCCTGGGGCTGCTCCATGTAGATCTCCTCAAAGAGATCACCATGAAGAAATGAATTCTTCACATCCATATGATGGAATTCCCATCCCTTGGCTGCCGCAATGGCAAGGGCCAATCGTATGGAATCCATCTTTGCTACTGGAGAAAATTTCTCATCATAGTCAATACCATGAACCTGATGAAAGCCTTTGGTGACAAGCCTGGCTTTGTATCTGTTGATTTGTCCATCCGTCGTGCTCTTGGTCCTATAGACCCATCTGCATTTGACAAGTTTCCTCCTAGAAGGAAGGGGAACTAGATCCCAAGTCTGGTTCTCTAGGAGGGAGTTGTACTCCTCCTGCATGGCAGATTCCCAAAAGGGAATTCTAACAACCTCGCCATAAGACTGTAGATCTGAAGACTGAACCAAGAAAATCTTCTTGGAGGGAAATGGTTTAGTGGCGGTGAGTGAAACATGAGGCTCCTCAAAATCATATCGAGTCCTCCTAGTATCGGTTGGATCACCAACAAGATCCCCTGCATCCTGAAGAGTAGTCTGTGCCCACTTAGACATCTTCTCTGGCCCTGCAACTGCATCTGGATGCTCTGACTCTGCATCTAACTATACTGACTTTGAATCTGAATCATCTGAGTCATTTGAATCAGAAATCTCATCTAAATAAGAGTCCACATGTGCATGCTCATCATCTCGGACAGGTGGAAGAATGAAGGTGTTTGCATGCAGCTGCTAAGGTGCATGCAAGACACTTTCCTCAAATTGGAAACTTCAATCAATGATGAGCCGGTCCAAGGAAAGATCAATAAGCCTATATCCCTTCACACCGTCGGGGTATCCAACAAAAATGCACTCAATGCTCTATGGATCAATTGCCTTCCTCTTTTTAGAGGGAATTTGGGTCCATGAACGTGAACCAAAAATGCGAAAGTGGGTCCCTTCTGGTTTGAGGATGCTCCAAGCCTCATAGGGGGTATTATCCTTGATAGATCTATTGGGAGATCTATTTTGGATGTATGTTGCATAGTTAAGTGATTTGGCCCATAGTCTATGTGGTAGTGACTTTGCAAGGAACGTGAAAGACGCCATCTCCTTTAGAGATCGGTTTTTCTGCTCAACAACACCATTTTTCTGTGGAGTATAGGGAAATATGTGATGCAAATGAATCCCTGCCTCATGGAAAAGATTATGGATCTCATGATTTACATACTCTCCCCCATTATTAGTTCGGAGGAATTTTATCTTCTTTCCAAATTGTGTCTCAACCAGGGATTTGAAATCTTTGAGGTGTTGAAAGACATCATATTTTTTCATGAGAAAGTAGATCCAAGTAAAACGAGAGAAATAATCAACAAAAATGAGAACAAACCTCACTTTTCTGATGGATGAATGCGGAAAAGGACCCATAAGGTCACTGTGAATCAGATCTAAAGGTGTGGAAGATCGCTAAGACTTTCCTTTGTCGAATTTCTCTTGAGGGTGTTTTCCAAGAACACATCCCTCACATACTCCCTTGGAGAAATGGATGTCTGGTACACCATAAACCAATATTTTCTTGCTAAGTTGTTGCATGTATCTAAAATTCAAATCTCCAAACCTTTCATGCCATATCCTACTACTTTCATCAACAGGAGTAAGAAGTAAAGTAGAATTAGGTTCAATGAATTTAAAAAATGTATACAATCTAGACTGATGATTTACCTCACCGGTAGAAACCTTGGAGTTGGTTTGCATGTCGTGGATGTCCAAGGAATTTGGTGTGAATATTACTTTATTTTTGGTGCTGGAATTCATCATGTGATACACGGAGAGAAGTTTGATAGAAATTTTGGGAACATGCAACACATTCTCGAAGCTTTCGTTGGTGAGTTCAATCCTTCCTTTTCCTGTCACTTCGAAAGAAGAGTTGTTCCCCATAAGAATAGGAGGACCTTTGCATGCATCCAAAAAAGAATATACTTCTTTTGATGAAACCATATGATGTGATGCTCCTGAATCAATGATCCAAGCATCGGGAGAGGAGTTTATGGGAATCAAGGCATGGCTAGAATTGCCTTTCTTCGGATTCAGATCTTATGGATTCTTCTTCATGGAACCCTCGGGGATGCGATCTCCAAGGTTGTTTTTCTAAAGTATTTGAGACATAAGATCTATTTTTCTTTTCATGCATGTGGATTCCAAATGGAATCCTTTGTGACAATACATGCATTTATATCCTTTTCATCCCTTTTCCCCTTTGGATCTGGAGGCATCGATGAAGGGTTTTGTGTACCCTTCCTTCTTCGGATGTGCATGATATTTTCAATTATATTTATCTTTAGATTTATGATATTTGTTTCTTCCATCATGCACAGTGAGTGCCTGCACCCTTGGGCCTTTGATTGTGCCCATGTTGATGAAATTGGTTTTCTCTTGTGTCAGGGATTCGATAAAGTCCTCAAGAGAAGGCATCTTCCAGGTGGCTCCAGAGGAAAATCTAATAGAATAGAATGTGGATACGAATAAAGAGAATTCATGACCAAGCTTGGAGAGAATGGTGAGAACCATTTGTTTCGCCTCCTTTGATTTATCAACCTCGCAAGCTTTGAGTTGCGACAATAAATCCTTGAATTTTGTAAAGAAATCTTGGATATTGTCGAAGATTTTTGGATCCAATGTGAGTAGCTCCACCTCCAACATGTGTCTCCTCATCTCATATTGTTTTCCAAAGAGCCCTTCCAAGGTGGTCCAGGCTTCATTGGAAGTCTTATAGGAAGATATGTGAAAAAGGAGATAGGGAGAAATAAGATTGTAAATTGTTCCGAGTGCCTCATCCTTGCGATTTAAGTACTTGGATTTTTCTATGGATGATGTTGGTTCTATATCTGTATTCAAGGTCAACCTGTACAACCCTCTAGTTTGAATATGTATGGCTATTTTCTCCTTCCATGCAAAATAGTTGTAAGGTGTAAGAATGAATTATTTTTGGAAATCCATCTTTCCGCTGTCTTCAATCTTTTGTACCTACAAAAATTTTGGTGTATATTTTTCTTAGTAGTCTGTCGGCTCTAATAGCATGTAAATGTGTTGAACCTACATAGAATAGATATATCTAAACAATAATACACACATTTGTAGAGATATTTTGAGAAAGAATAAGAAGGAGAGAAATAATGAAAGAATGCTCATTAACCATTGTGAATAATGAATAATTTACACATGATATACTCTATATAACTCAATGATTCCACACTGGAGGAGAACCAATACACCATAGTGGTGGTATAGAGTGATATGGACACACACCAATAGTTATGGGAGTGAACTTCCACCTATTCTATTCTCTTAGGCAGTTACGAGAGTGAACTTCTACCTAGTTGAGTTAACTAGTCAACTAGTCTTGAATTAACTGACTGAACAAAGAGTAGTGAGGAGTTAACTCAGGGAATCAAGGGTAATGTGCCAGTATGGTGATAATAATAAGGCAAGGCCAAATTAGTATGGTGATGATCCCAATGTTTCATGGTGACAAAACTAATGCAACATCTAAACTCAACTCAACTAGTCAAACTGAAGTGTCAATTGAAAGAGAATATTCTCCATGTGGAATATTCTCCCCTAAAATATAGGAGAATGGATAATGACTAATTATGACTAATAAACAAGGAAAATCCCTAGGAAAAAAAAATCCTAGGTGTGTTTGAAGTAACTCCAACAGTTATGGCATTCTAAAATGACATGGTGTTTGTCCAACCAGTCCATACCAATTAGGCAATCATATGATCCTAAAGGAAAGATATTCAGATATTCCTTGGCACTTAGTCCATTTATGACCTCTAGACATGATTTAATCAAATCAAAATCTTTCCTCTTGGCTCCTGTAGCCAACTGTACCAACCAATATTTCTCATTCTTACTTCTCAACAAGCATAATCTTTCCACAACTTTAGGATCTATATAACAATGATTAGCTCCTGAGTTTATTAAAATAGTAAGGGCATGGTTATTGATCATACCTTCAACTTCAATCATGTGTGATTGAAAATCATATTGCTTGTTGTCAAGGGCTTCATAGATTCTTAATACTCTCCTGCCCATGTCCTCCACTGTTTCATCTTGCTGAACATTGTGAACAACTCTCATCTTGTCCTTTCTGTGAGGACAATATATATACCTATGATATCCTTTACAACCCCAACATTCCATAGGTGTCTCCTTTGGCCTTTTCTCACCTACTTCATCCATCTCGGGCTCTCTGAAAACTAGTTGTCCTTGAGTACTGTTCCTAAAAAAATGGTGGTTTTTTTCCCTTCCGCCTCTGCTCCCTCTTAAACTTCTTCTTGTCTCCCCAAGATGTTTGGAAAGTAGGTTTATCTTTTTGTTGATCATATAAGCATTTTTCTCTCCTTATAGTTTCTTCCATAGTTTTAGGATCATGATACTAGATATTTTCTCTGATGGAAGATGACAACCCACTTAGATACCTTTGAATCTTAACGATCTCATCCTTGATGAAGGGAACATACTTCAAGAACTCCAAGAATCTTCTTTCATACTCATCAATTGATAGACTTCCCATCTTGAGTTCAAAGAACTATTTCATTTTCTTTTCATAATACCTCTTAGTTAGGTACTTCCTTTCAAAATGTCTCTTGAATTCCCTCCATGTAACATTCTTCTCTCTAACATGTTGTACTTGCACAAGTTGATCCCACCATACAAATTCCTTCCCTTTGATTTGATAGATGGAAATTATTCCTTCCGCACGAGAAGAATAATTATACAATTGGAAATACTTTCTCATGCCCAACAACCATGTCTCTGCATCTTCATCCTTCTTGTGCTCCCAATAAAACGTAGGAGGTTTGATTTTTTTCATTTCCCCTTGTAGCTCATCTTCCTTAGACCTCTTATGCTTCCTAATAGAGGATGGAATTGAGATTCTTTGTGCTCTCTTATTGGAATGCCTCGGGGAGTGTCGGTGCTACCAGATAATACTTCTTGTTCTTTTGGGACTTCCTGATTTGCTTGAGCCACTCTCCTTATCCAATTTATTTTCTATTCTTTCCAGGCTCCACATTAACTTTACGTTGAATTCTCCCTATTTCTCCTTGGCTTTCATGATATTTCTTTTATCTTCCCGGTGAGTTTGTACATCTTTCTACAACTTTTTAATGATTTTCTTCATGTTCTCTTATTTATCTATTTCTTCTCCATGCCCATTGGAGTTCGATTCTTCAACTCCCAAATGGGCATCCATTCCTCTCACTTCATCCTCTAAACTATAAGCATCTTGTTCATTCTCCATGCTCTGCACTATGCAACAAATCGGTTCAGCTTGTCAATTGTTAACTCTACAAAAATGTGCACTCAACCAGATTCCTTTTAGGCTATCGGTCTTTAATAATTTTCTAGAATAAACCAATTTGATTCAATCAAGAAAAATATCAGATTCTATTTTCTGTAGGTCTTAGTCAATCAAGAACCCCTTGGGCTTCAATCTCTAAGCCCAGTTATGTTCTGCAACAAATTTTGAGCGCTAGCCCCTTTTCTTCAGCGCTTAGTTCACATTTGACCACGGATGTGACCCAACGCTTATGATTTGGGTGCTTATATGGAACCCTGAAATTTCAGGCTCTGGGCTTCGACGGATTTCAAAGAAGATCACAACAAATCTCTCGGAGTGTCGGATTGGCGAACTCACGAAGTAGGGTGGATAAACAATCCACTTCTCCCAGCATCCAATGACTGATACTCACTATGGAGCTCCAGGATCGGGTTTCTGGGACTTCGAAGCTCCAAGGCTCCGGGACGTCGGATGATTCCACCTTTGTTCAAACGAAAACTCCTGAAACATGAGTCTTTGCATGCTTTCATGTCACCTCGATGACATCATCGCTTCACTTTACTTCGGTGTAACACAATTTCGGGGGTTTCTTCATCCCATTCTATCACAAAACATTTCTTCGAGAGCGTCTAGTCTCCAAACTTCATGATCTGGCACCGCACATCCACTGGGGCCCATGGTTTCCGTGCTTGAATAAAAGATACCAAAAATCCACATCAAACTTTATACTTTTCAAATTGCAGGGACATGGGTCAGCAGTTTTGGAGTATCTCACTGATCGTTCTGTAATTTTCCCCACGTTGACACGTACCCCTTCTGGGAAAATGTGGTTTGGATTGTGGGATCTCCTTCTAGAATTATCTGTCACACATCTTCGATCTCCGCAATTCCGCTCGGTCATCGATCTCTGTAGATTGTGATCAAAGTTAATGTGGGCCCAATCTTGCTAACTTCTTCACCAAGTTTAACTACCTTATGTCATGTTCTAACTACATTTATATCTTACAAAGGTTCTTAACTCACTAACACGTGGCACACATCCCATGTGTCCATGTCATCCTTAGTGACGTCAGCAGGCCATGTCACTTCGGGACTTCGGGACCCGGAAGATTTCACCTTTGCATACCCCATTTCTCTTGAACTCTGAATTCTTGAACCTTATTACCTTTTGCTCTTGGATTAACCCTATAGTTCTTATCCGTCCTTGGTAAAATCCAATGGTAAACACTTCCCCCCCTGGATCTACGGTGTAGATCGTCTTCAGAAATTCAGAACTTCAGATTCAACCCTTTTCTTCTCTATTACAAATAAACTTCACTGAAGTCATGAAGTTTGAAGTACTTAGAGGTTAATATTCATGCAACTTTCTCCATATCAAATGGTTGTGAAGGATCCTCCTTCTCCTAAAAAGATCCCACGACCCAACTTCAAACCTTGTAGTTGCAAACCCATAGTTATTGCAGCCTCTTTTCTCTGCCACCATTCCATAAACTGTTATACCTCCTGAGCTTCATAACATGACCAAGGTATTATCTTGGCACTATGGAATGCTCTAAAATTCAATTTTGTCCCTTTTGACAATAATTCCCTCTGAAATCTTGTCTCGCTAACCACTAATATGGCCCATCCAGGATCAGTATCGAAACCTTGGCTATGATACCAATTTGTAATGTCCCTTAGCTGATGACCTTGGTCAGATAACGCTACCGAATAAATGTTTGATTTTCCTTTACTGCTCTGATACCATTCTTGTGACATTCCTGACCTTAAACAACAGTCCAGGCCATGCCACCAAGTAACTTTGTGGAAATAATCACATTTAAAACTTAACCGGAAGATAGAGATAACATATGGTATTCACACATATAAATATATATCTATCTAATGAAATTAAATAGATGTCAATACTCTACTCACACACCTGTTCATGCGAAAGAAACATTAACACCTACATGAAACATATATATACAAGTGTTACTCATTAATTATAATGCAAATACAAATACACAGCATACAACGAACAAATAATTGGTACTTATCTTTTAATAGATGACCACCAACTGCGTGTAGAACTTCCACGAACCTCCCAGCCTTAGACTACGTTGCTCATCATGCTCAGCACTGGGTCACCCTCGATCTTGGACTAAACTCCACCGGGAAAGGGAATTCTACGCTTGGCAAGGACAACAAGGAAGTTGCATAGAACAATAGGAAAGATCTTTTATCCCAGGAGCCACTTACGTCCACAACCCACAGACCCTCATTCCCCACATGCCTGCTCCACCCTGAGAGGGTACACCTTCAATAATACAAGTCCATCGGCTACTACACCTCCCTTACCTTGGGCTTCAACAACAGGTTGGATCGGAAGTCTCAGAGTACTATAGATGCTACAAGACTCCCTTAAGGAGAACCCACTTCCCAACAAACTCTCTCACCTGGGAGAGTTGCTCACAGGCCTGACAACCTGCTTCTTCAATTAAGCTCTTATGTCAAATAGACAAAGGTGATGTCAAAAAAAAAATTTGGGTAACACACAGGCTAATTCAACCATAGAAAATGGGTATGGACATAGAATATGACAATAAAACAAGCTTATCCAAAATTGCATTGACAACAACCGCCAACCACAATGAAACAACAAAACTTAGGAAAAATACAAGTTGGTCGGGCTTCACAAGAAATACGAAGGACAACTCCAGTGTCTGCAGGTTACACTGGTGCGTGCATCATTGGGGAGTATGGCTCTCTTCCAGGGTGGCTAACCTCGCGAGAGTGCTGATGCAATGGTGAAGTATCATGATAGTCGTGAGAATCATGAGATTGGTGAGTGAGAGGGCCCCCAACGAGCTGACTTTCCCACTTAAAACTACATGCACCTAGGTTGACACATGTCTCCATGAAGCTGCATGAGCTCCACTTAACACTCATCCCCCTTTCCCAAAGGAACTTAGAACAAATTGTTATATCAAACCTTAACTTCTAGGAAATAATAATATAATATTATTCCTTTAGAGGTAAGCCCTCTAGCTTTTCCCCTATTCCTGAACACTTAGCCCCTTCCCCGCCTAGTGGGGCTTATTCCCCCATAACTCTTTCTTCATGGAGGGTCTACACGCAACAATGTAATTTTATTAATTATATGTGTGTATTTACATACACAAAATCATGCTCATTGGCCTTAACATCTCACTCACCAGCCTAATAAACACAAAAGTCTCTCAACTTATAACTAGTCGGCTCACTAGCCTATAAGCATAATTAAAATTCAGTAGGGGCTAGGCCTTGGGGTGTTACATGATCCATTGGGCTGCTCGCAAAACATGTATGTACCCTGCACTGACCTGTCACCAGTATCCACTGAAAACCCAAGTCTATACACTGCTCTCAACTGAAAACTGGACACTAAATACACCACTACAATATGAATGTACGCACTGCTGAAAACCCAAACTGAAAATTGCTTGACCAACAATGTTATTTTCACACTCACATATACTATAAAACTACTGAAATGAATACTCAATCAAGTGATGCTAAAGTGCCAATGCATCCAATCAAGCAATTGGCTTCCCAATTTTCCTCTCCTCACATTTTTCTTAAGCAGGCAGACAAATGTAAAAGATGGCATCTGGAAACAAAAATTGAATCCCAAATATGGGCTTATGAATGAAACAAATTCATCCTTCACTGATGACTATTATAGGATGGCCACAGGATCTTGAAAACCATGAAAAAATATTCTTCTTGATGAAAAAAAACATAAAGATAAGGCTCTTTCATAAGTGTTTGTTGTTCTTGCTTTATTTCTTCAGTTCTAAGAACATTGCCAAATGAAATGGAAGGAATAGGTTTGTCTAATATTCCATGCATATCAACAAAAATGTTCATACATCCTTGAACATCTTCAAATATTACAACCATATTATGTGTATCAAGGCTATTCTCTTGTTCATCAAACAATTTTGATTTGGTTTTATTAACCTTCGGGAAGTTTGCTTGAGGACTGTCATTTTGACTTTGAAATGAATGAAGGGAAATAAGTTCCTACTCATAATATTCTTGCAAATGTTAAAATATAACAACATGAACTATTTCACAGTCTAGAGTTCCCATGGATGCATTTCCAAAACTATGATTTTCAAAGGAATCAAATAAAACAATTGCCTCTTCATTATCTTTCTGTATTTTTGATTGAAAAGTGGCATACAATGTTTTGTTTCATTCCTGAAACTCTATGTCATTTGTTTGTTCATTGCTTGAAGTCTCCATAGATGCATTTTTAGAATCCTCATCCATGTCTAAGCCACTTAGAATTTGAACAACCACATCATTCATAGGGGAAGAAAGACAACTTTGAAACACTTTGTCTTGTTGGAAATATTGTTGAATATCTTCATGAAGTTCAGGAGAAGGAAAACAATTTTTAGAAACAACTTCTTGATCATCTTCATCTTCAGCCAAAGGAGGGGATACTATTTGTTGTTGGGATGAATATTCATAAAGTGCTTCTATGATTTCATTGTTCATACACTCTTCATTACCAAAAACATTTTCAATCTACTTAATGAAATGTTTACAAAATTCACAACAATCCTCAAACATCAAGAATGAAGGATTAGATTCTCCATACTACTTAAATAATGTTATGTGGAAATCCTTAAGAGAGTATAAGCTACCTAGTTTTAAACCTTCATACCATAATCTTGCTTTCCCCTCTAGAGTAGCCATAAACATTTTCATCAAACAATCCTCATGTTATGCAAGAGAATCGTTGTCAAACCAAGAAAGCGAGGGCATAAGAAAATTGACAGCACAACACATTTAAAGGGTCAAACCGAATCTTAACCAACTTGGTAGTGGTGTGGACATATTTTTTTTGTAATTTCACGTTGTTATTTAATTGTATGCAAAATTAGGCCACCATTTGAAATGACAGATCATTGTAAATCCTTACACGACTGTAAGGTATTACATGTGTAGGATATTAGACCTTATTAGTCATTAGTTAGTATTTAATTGAGTTAGTAGGTAACCGCTGGAGCAGGAGGTGGTAGAACTTAGATAGGATGGAGAAGAGCCAAGAACCGATTTCTTTAGATTTTTTTAGACAATTTTTTATTGTATTGTGTCTGTAAGAGACATTAGGGTAACTATTTTTTTTTGGATTGAATAGAACATAGGGGAATTGATCCAAATATATTGTGTTGATATTGTCTTTTTTTGCTGTTGTTATGAGTTTTGTGAGTGCATGAGGTTTACTATGACTGAATGAATTCATGAAGGATTGAACAAGCTTCAATTGTTTCTCTTCTGTAACTTTATGCAAGGAGTGCATAACGAACACAAGGAGTGCGTGTGAGAGAGTTTTTTTACTCAAGGCTTGGAAGAGATAGCAAGAAACTTTTGTATGAAGAGTGTGCATATCGAACACAAGGAGTATGTATGTGAAGTCTTTTGACTTGGAGAAAACTTTGGAGAAATCACTAAGGTGTTTCTCATAAGACAATGCAGAGGTCTGTTGCAAGGAGTACACCGGGCCAGAAATCGACTAAGTGTCGACGAAAATCCTTTTAGGAGTTCAAAGGTTCGAAGAAAGGACAAGTACAAAAGATTTGTGAAAGAAATCATTTATGAAGAAATAATTGTCAAAGGTTTGATAAAGGATCAAGATTTGCCCAGGAGGAGTTAAATCACTCCAGACTGTTAGATCTTGGAGAAGTCACACACTAGTTAGTTGCAAGGGTCCTTTGGAAATTCACAAATCGGAAGATTTCAAGTGTAGAGGGGTAAAAACCTCTGAAGCACGAAGCCACGAAGAAATCCTGGTCATTGATCATCCAAGGAACATTCGGGGTTCGTGATTTGAGAGAAAGCGGTGAATTCGTTGTCAAAAAGGTCAAAACCTGAAATTTTGAAGTGGGATAAGGGCACGATCTAAGTCGCTAATCGTTGGTTGAGGAGGATATTTGATCTTCGCGTGTGGAGATAATTTGTCGATTCAGGGATCGAGAGTTGTGGGGTTGAGTGTGTTAAAGACTCTCGAAAGACGAAGTATGAAGGGATCATGATCGTTGGCTATTCAAACGACGAGAGTCGTGGATATTGTTCAAAGGAATCCATGATTTAGAGTTCGAAAGAATTGACAGAGGCTGCAATTAAAACGACTAAAGCCCAAAGTTCTTAAGGAGTTAAGCCTAGGGTCACAACCTGAGGTCGTATGCAATTTCCGCCAAAAAATAATATTGGTGCTGAATTCAATTTCAAAGGAATAGGGGGCCTAAGTGAATTGTTCCAAGGTTAGTGAAGACTCAAAGAGATAATTCTACTAAGTCTTGTGAAGATCCTAGACCAGGAGGTCGTGCAACCCTTTGGAGAGAAGTGGGCTTTGCATCAAGTGGTATTAGAGCCTGAAAAAGATCGAAGTTGTACTCTGTGTGTTATAAATAGTCAAAACAATGTCACCGAGGATACACGTAGAACCACCTATACAATGTCACCAAGTTATGAAATCTAGGATGAGATCAACATTATGAATGTAAGGAAAATGAAGGTTTCTTATCAAATTTCACTAAAGGAAGAAGAAAAGTTGGCTAGGAAACAGAGTCAATGAAGCAGAGGCAGATGCTTAAATAGAGCTAAAGGAGTCGTCTATGATAAGGCGCGAAAAATTAGGGATGAGACCAAGAAATCATATAGTCACTTTGAAAGGGGAGGAAATTCCTGAAGAGGATTGTTTGGTGGGAGAAATTATTTTCCTTAAGGAAGAGGTAGAGGAGTGTTGCACAAATGAGAGGGGGGGTGAATCAATTGTTACCGAGCTTAAACAATTATGCTTATTTTAAACTCTTTGCAGAGCACTGAATGACAATCACAATAATGTAGGGAAGTAAGCAATAGAACGTTCGACATCATTCACTCATATGAAATATACAGAGACAAATATTTCTTGTTGAAACCCATAAAGGGTAAAAAACTCTTCTTCTTTATATGATAAGTAATCTTTACATTCTATACATTATCATACTTATGAGCACCAACTCATAATGAGGCTACAACCTCTGTTTTGCAAGATGCAACTTGTTGAGAGCACAAACTCTCTGTTTTGTCTAGCACCTACTAGAAGGAAGCACCAACTCCCTAGTTTCTCTAGCACCCACTAGAAGGAAGCACCAACTCCCTTAGTGTTCCAGCACCAATTGGATGGAAGCACCAACTTCCAATCACACAGGCACCAACCTATATAACAGAGAACAATACTTCTCCCTTGCATCACCCTGCCACCCTGGTTTCTCTGGCTGCATCTAGATGGAAGCTACAACTCCCTATGTTCAAGCACCCACTTGAACCTTTGAGGACAACAGTCCTCCCTAGCACCTCCCTAGCACCTCCCTACCACCCTAAAATAAAAATCTTTTCTACTGAAACTTATTATAGTGATATAATGTTCATCAATGGCTTACCAGTCTCATCACTATTCTGCTACACTGCTCTGCTCTCCTGTATCAGTGTCTCTTTGCCTACATCTTCTTGCGCTTTTTGATCTTCTGTTCTTCTTTACAAGTGCACCTCAACCTTCTTTTACTGTCTCAGCTATGCATCTCTATTCTTTCCTTCTGCTGCGCTTTATGCTTTGCGTATTCTTTTGATTCTCTGAATTACACCTCTTCTTTGTATTTAAGCTCCTGCCCAGAGCATGCCATTTCCCCGTGTGTGATTCCTCTCTGCAGCCGCCTTCATCTCTTCTTTGTTCTGCATTATTATAGTCTTTGTGCACCTTGTGCATCCCATATGCGCAATGCTTCTACATGCTCTTCATTTCGAGTGCTCTGCCTGATCATCATTGCAACTCTTCAGCTTCTCTGGTTGTTAAACCTATGTGTCGATCATCACTGGGTGTTATGCTAAGATTCCTTAGCTTATCTAGCAGTCGAGACTCTTTGTCTTCCCTGTCACAGTCGAGCTCATCCTCTCTGTTGCAGTTACAGGCTTCAATGCTCCTCCATCTGTCAATCGCCTCCTGAACAGTCTTCATTCCACTGGAATATTCCTTGAGACTTTTCATCTTCTCTGGCGATCACCCTGAAGTCTCTTCCAGTCCTTTGGTAGAAACAATCAGTCATCTCTAGCAGTTACAATGTGAAACTCCAAAAACTGCATCAACAACTGAATCACCACTGATCGATTAACTGTGAAGAGCAATAGTAGCCCTTCGATCATATTCCCAAATAACCTGTACCTCATAAATGATGGGTCTCACGCTTATTTTTCCATTTTGCAATTCGACATTTCGACATTTCGGCATTCCTGTGGTGAGGCATCTCGTCTCTCCAAGTCACGATCTTCGAAATGGAGATTAGCTTCGTGCTACCTCCTCCCTTGAACCTTCATCGATCTGACCACCAGTTATGACCACGGGCCAATTCTGAACATGCATTTTGCATTTTGTGTTTCAGGGATTCTTTGATGAGTCATCTCGACTCTACATGTCCCAACATCCGAAATGGATCTTGTCTCTTTGAACTCTTCTCTATAGCTCTTCAACGATGTGACCACTAGTGGTGACCAAGCACTTATCCATACAACACTTTCGCAATTTCGCATTTCGGCACTTCGGGACTCCTATGATGAAGAGTCTCGACTCTTGACTCCTCCAACTCTTGGTATTCAAAACTCTGGTCGATGTGCCTGTTTTGGGACTTTTTGTTGTTTCGCATTTTAGCACTTCGGGACTCCTGTGATGAAGAGTCTCGACTCTTGACTCCTCCAACTCCCGGTATCTGAAACTCCAGTTGATGTGCCTGTTTCGGAATTTTCGGATTTTCGCATTTCGACACTTCGGGACTCCTGTGATGAAGAGTCTCGACTCTTGACTCCTCCAACTCCCGATATTCAAAACTCCGGTCAATGTGCTTGTTTCAGGATTTTTGGTGTTTCACATTTTGACACTTTGGGACTCCTGTGATGAAGAGTCTCGACTCTTGACTCCTCCAACTCCCAGTATCCAAAACTCCTGTTGATATGACTGTTTCAGGATTTTTGGATTTTTCACATTTTGGCACTTTGGGACTCCTGTGATGAAGAGTCTCGACTCTTGACTCCTCCAACTCCTGGTATCCGAAACTTCGGTTGATGTGTCTGTTTCAATATTTTCAGTGTTTTGCATTTCAACACTTCGAGACTCCTATGATGAAGAGTCTCGACTCTTGACTCTTCCAACTCCCGGTATCCGGAACTCCAAAATGGAGTCTTTGTTTCTGATACCTGAAATGGAATTTAGCTTCTAATCGTTGTGATGCTGGTCGTGATCTTTGCCATCAATG
Source organism: Picea abies (assembly GCA_900067695.1). Classification (NCBI taxonomy): domain Eukaryota; kingdom Viridiplantae; phylum Streptophyta; class Pinopsida; order Pinales; family Pinaceae; genus Picea; species Picea abies. The sequence goes on along the minus strand of CBVK0101583754.1, from coordinate 2,414 downwards.
ACAAATATGCATACTCTGCACTTTGCGTGCACATCTGCACTATCTCTTCTGGTATTCACAAGCTTTCTCTTCTGCATCTTCCCAAAATACTTCTGGTGCCCACTTGGCACATTATACCTGTACTCAAGCCATCATCGTTGCTGTACTTTCCATAAATGACAAGCATACACTGCCTGTAAAACAAGCCAACAATCTCCCCCTTTGGCATTGATGGCAACAAAGGTACTCGAACCTGTTCTTCTCCCCCCCTTTGACATCAATGTCAAAGAAAACACGCTCCCCCTGAGCTGTTGCAGTATTTTTTGGAGGTATCATATATTCAATAAATACAACCTCCCCCTAAAAGGATGGACTCTCTTAGGTGTGAGATGGGATGACGCCCAACTTCTGTCAAAGATATTCAAATGATGTCTTGGCTAGGGGTTTAGTAAATATGTCTGCAATATGCTCTGTGGTTGGAATGTAATGGGCCTGAAAAATCTGATTGGTGACCTGCTCTCTCAGAAAATGGTATTTTATGGGAATATGCTTGGTCCTGGAGTGGAATAAAGGATTCTTGGACACACTGATGGCACTAGTGTTATCACAATGAGTTGGGATCGGTGCAATGGATTTTACCTCCAAGTCTACAAGTGTCTAAATCATCCATAATACCTGAGTGCAACAAGTAGCAACAATAATGTACTCTGCCTCTGTAGTTGATAAAGAAATGGAACCTTTCTTTTTACTCAACCATGCTACTAGAGAATCTCCTAAGAAGAATGCACCTCAACTCGTGCTTTTCCTTTCATCCATGCAATTAGCCCAATCAACATCTGAGTAGAATGATAATTGGAAATATACGCATATAATGCGTATAGAAACATATATACGCATATAATGGCTCTTTTCGTTCATTCGACTCTGTTAAATCTTGAAACATATATATGCATATTGTTAGCGAAGGAAGTCACTCCTAAATTGCAGCAGGATCAGAGCTCGACGCCCATTAGTTTATGTCACGATTTGTTTATAAAAAGGGGTGATCAAATGGAAGTTAACTCAAAACAATGTTGTTCTAACTCCGAAACTAGGCCAGGCATGCATGGGCAAGTGAGGTCTTAGATAAACTTTAGACAGTGAGTTGTAGTAAGGGTGAGTAGGGGGAAGACTTGTATATGAGAACTGCAAAGGTCTATTGTAAACATCATGTTTCTAATAGACTGTAGGAGAAAACATCTAAATGCAAGATCTTCTTACATTCAAACGCAGAAAACCGGAGAATACAACAATGCAACAATAAATCCTTTATCGTAACATAATTGCAATAATTCATGTGAATCAGTCAATCATGAACTCCCTCAATATGAGATGAAAACTAGATGGGGTAGGAAAACTGTCTATCATTAAATAAGAAATCTTACATACAGATGCATAACCAGAGAACTAGAGTGTCTGTTAAAACTTTACAATCGGGAGCTTCGCTCTACCATCGATCCTCCCCAAAAATGGCGAAAATGCCTTCATATACTCAAAACAACAACAACAACAAAAATAAGATGCTTCATTATAAACATTGTGTTTGCATGTCTTATGACAGTCTGCGCATGTAGACTATGGCCGATCGTTCACCTATGACATACGCTATCAAATTTCAGACTGTCCGGCTGCAGATGAATTGACCAGCTTTAGTCCTTTGCTAGATTTTCCATTTATGACGGAGACGATGTTTAACCACCTCCAACTACTGCAATAAGTGCCCTCTTGAGATCAGGAATGGTTCTGGTCAACTCTGCCTTTTGGGGATGTGGAGGTTTTCTCGAGGGGCCACCTAGACCGGCCGAATGGTTCACAGGATGAGAGGTGGAAGATGTGGCATGCTTGACGAGGATGTTGTAGGTGATAGTATGGTGAAGGTGAGGCGGGGGGAAAAGGGGTGCTTTCATGGAAGTGATATGGGGACAGAAGACAACGAATGGAGGGAGGTGTTGAGGCAGAGGTGACTGGGCGAAAGGGACACATGGCAGGCAATGAGGACTTGGGACTAGTATATTCGTGCCACGTATAGATATGGGCCCGCTATAGTGAAATTCCATTTTGGACCCCCCCCCTCCATTAAAGGTAGAATCGATGGGGGGGTCCATAATTCAATACAGACCGTAGATGTAAGTGCCGAGACTTGGGCTGTCTAGATGCGCGCATACATTATTTTCGATTCTGGACCCCCCCCTTCTCATTAAAGCCAGAATGACAAAGGGGGTGTGAAATTGGACTTCGTCCGTGAATTTGAGTGCCTGGATCATGACCGTCCAGATCTACGCCCTCTTTAAATTAAATGTGCCTGAGCCTCGTTGATGGATGAATGGCTGAGATGACCTCGGTGCTTTCATCATGAAAATCCCAAAGGGCCCCACTCGTGGTGAGATCGGAAGAGC
>CBVK0101583738.1:0-12875 GCA_900067695.1 Picea abies | reverse complement strand
GGGAGAGAGAGAGAGAGAGAGAGAGAGAGAGAGAGAGAGAGAGGATAGAACTACAACAATTTTGTAAGTTGGTGAGCTAGAGAAGAGTCAAGCAACCCGATCCTTAGGGTTAGGTCACAGGTTGAGGATCCTGGTGCGATCTAGTCAACCTAACAAGGATCAGGAAGCCCATTGAGATTGTAAGATCCAAGAATGTAAATGTGCGCGACACGATATATTGCTAAGACATAATAAAAGAGCTTGAGTGGAAAATATTTGTGGACGTAGCCTAGGAGGGGGTGAACCACGATAAAACTCATTTTATATTATTGAATGTGATGCATCTCCATTGTTGTTAATTATTAAGTGCTAGATAAATGAATGAAGGAACTAGTTAGATCTAATATTCCACATGCATTCTGAGTTGCCTCTGTGAGTTCTAAGTTATTCTTAGCCTTCTCTGGATCCTTTTTGGATCAATATTGGTTTTGGGTGAAGGCCCATTTTGGGGAAAAGACCATTTTTGGAGAGAAAAGAACGAAGTGGATGAAAATGCAGCTGGAAGAAAAAAACAACATGTGCGAGGGAAGCATGCGAGGCGTGCATGCAAGGGAGACCTAACTATACTAGGGTTAGGATTTTTTCATGACATTGTAATGGCTGAAAAGCCAAGAGTATGTATAATTAGCACTTAGGAGGTCTAGGGGAGGACCCCTGATGAACCGATATAGAGATACAGAGAGAAGAATGAGAAAGACTAGAACTGCAACATTTTGTAAGTTGGTGAGCTAGAGAGGAGTCAAGCAACTCAATCTCGAGGGTCAGATCGTAGGATATGAAGCCTGGTGCGATCTAGTCAGCCTCATTGGGATTGGGAAGCATGTTGAGATTGCAGGATCCAAGATTGTAAATGCGCACGACGCGATACCTTGCTAATACATAATAAAAGAGGTTGAGAGATGAATCTTTGTGGACGTAGCCCAGGAGGGGGTGAAGCATGGTAAAACTCGTGTTATATGATTGAATGTTATGCATCTCCATTGTTTTTAATGATTAAATGCTAGATAAATGAATGAAGGAACTAGTTAGATCTAATATTCCACATGCATGAGTAAGAGTGATTGAGTAATTAAAAAATTAGAATAAATAAATAAAGATCACAAGGGAAAATTAGATATCCCCACTTATTCCTAGGCTGCAAGCGTCTGAGTATTGCAGCCACCCATAGAACTATCTCAGGTGAGACCATACAGTGCACCCTATGTACTGTGCTTCCTTCTGGTTTACCAGGAGGACTGATAGTTTTAGAGGGATTTTGTTGGAAGCTTGTTAAATCTGAACCTAGGTTGAATTATGACAGTAGGGTAAGATCAGAGTAGATAAAGTAGTTTAAAACCAACAAATGGTTATGTTGTCGGTTGGAACATAATGGGATTGAGTGATTAAGATCTGCTGCAGAAGCATAAAAAGAATATCAGATCTGGCGACAAAAACGTTAAAAGAATGAGAGTATAAAAGGGGATTTTGAGACCATGGAACCCAACGAAATAAGAAATAGAGAGCTAGTTGAAAACAAAGGAGCTAGAGTTTGTGTATAAAAATAATAGAAACCCAAAGTTAACATCATGCAAATACCTGGACAAGTATGTATTCAACGACTTGCATGAAGTATTTTTCTGTGATTTCCTGCATGTACTACAGGAGTGGATATTGAGGTTGAAAGACAACCATGCTACAAATCAAATCAGAAAGCTAGAGTGGAATCTTGTGAAGATAGTGCACTTACAATAAGTTGGCAATAAATTTATGCGTGCGGTAGATTTCTGGTTAGACAACATTGTTGCAGGATTTATCATAGAATTTGTAGTAGATACTGCAAAGTATTACAACGCAACAGAGCAAGATTTACTGAAGGGACCTCGAGGTAGGTATATAATATCATTGTATACTTCAATTAAGATATTTCTATATAACAAGGGTGTAATGACAATGGAATCAGAAAACTAAACTTCCCTACGTGCATGGGGGAAGGGGGGATGCACTGACAAGAGACTGAGAAATGGATAGAGGAAAGAAGGAGGCCTTGGATCCAATCATTATGGAGGAAGACCAGATCAAGAAGATAAGGAGGCCTTGGATCCAATCATTATGGAGGAAGACCAGATCAAGAAGATCATGGCAATAGCTATAAGAACACATAGTGGAGTACCCTACCAATATAATATGAACAACAAGAAGAGAGCCATAGCCACTAGGGAAGGCTTGGCAAGTGATGAAGAAGAGGTAGAGGATCTTCAGGATGTGGAGTATATTGAGAAAATCCTATGCATGACATATGAAAGGAGGAAAAGATGTCCAAGAGGAGAAACTAGAGGAAGAACTCATATCCATATCAGTGTCAGTGTGGAACACATAAACCCATGTGCGACTAATACACCAATAATAACACCACCATTTAGACAATCGAATTTTGGAAGGAAGACAGTAGGAATTACATCTAGTCAAGGAGAAACAACTGGAGGAGCTAGTTCAGGAAGTGGTAGCCAAATATCTAGACCATCCGAAGGTAGTATTTCAGCATTCAGGATGGCAGTACATGATCCCACCATTAGATTACCAAAATTCAAGGGAGAGGCGTCAGAGGACCCTAAGAAGAACTTGTTCATTTGTGAAAATATCTAGGAAGAAAAATAGATCACAGTCAAGGACACTAAACTTGCGTAGTTATCCATCACGCTAATGGACCGTACATTGGATTGGTACATGAGCTTAGCTGCAAACAGTCCATGAGGGACAACCATAACGATTGTGGATATCAAGAAGTTTTTGATATATGAATTCCAGAAGCCTAACTCAGAGGATGAATACATGAATGAGATGATAGAGATTAGAAAGAATCTGGGAGAATATGTGTGGGATATTGACCATAGATTTAAACGATTGAAGGGAATGATAAAATATGCCATGACAAACATGCATCATAGGCATTTGTTTGTCAATTCCCTACTACCACACTTGAAGTATCCTTTGAGACAACATAAGTTTGAAACTCAGGTAGAGGCTCTGGAGGAAGCCCTAAAACTGGAAGAGATCCAATATCAGAAGACAGATCTAGACATAAAGGAGCTAAAGGAGGATCTGAAGAACTTAACATTTCAACTAAACTAGAACAAGGGTAAGGGCAAACGAAAATTATTTTGGTGTGCCACATGAAAGACAGAAGGACACCACAAGAATGAATGACCAACATTCGTGCAGTACATGGAAACAAGACTACCAAACCCTTTTCCATCAGGAGGAATATGGTGTGAGATCTGTAATACACAGGGGCATGATCCATATCACTATCCAATGATGCAGAAATACCAAATAGTGCTTAAGAGTTCATATTGAAAATTCTTCAAATCAGTAGGCCATGATGACAAAGATTGCAGGACAATGGAGCTGATGAGGGAACATACATCAGATACTTATAAGGTGCAGGCAAAAATGATGACAGGGAAAGTTGCACCACAATTCAACCAAGTACCAGCCCCATATAACATTGCACCACAAAAATATAATATTGTGCAGTCGCAATGCAATATCGCGCAGCCACAGTTTAACCCCGTGCAATATAACCAGACGCCCTAGTAAAACGCACCACGAGGAGATCGAGATGGATACAAAGGTGGAGGATGAGGAAGAGGAGGCTTTGGAAGAGGCAGAGGACCAGTGGTATGTCACAACTGTCAACAACTAGGACACTATGCAAGAGAATGTCCACTTCCACCTGCCACCTATATGTATTGTTGCGCATCAGATCATGATACAGAAGACTATCCGACACTGTTGGGGAACATCCAGGAAAAGAGAAATCATAACAATCAGAATGTTTAGTGGATTTCTATAGAATAAAGGGATGGCGAAATAAATATCGACATAGTTACACGTATAGGAAATAAGACAGGAAATGATGCAGTAAGACAAGATCCAACACAACACCAATGGGTGAAGAAGAATGTTGAACCAAAGAAGTAGTTTGATGCGCAGAACTAAAAGGGGATATTCCAGTAGTCCAGACAAGAATTCTTGAAGCTAGACATTGCATCTACATCAACTATGCAACATACTAAGGACGTGCCAACATATGAGATGCCTTCATCGTTGGATCATACTAATAAAGTGCAACCTCTAGGACAAGTAAGTACCATAAAGGCTTTTCTACAATCCTGTTTTAAGTTATTAAATGATCAATCATTTGCTAAAATGTTGCAAAATATGCTAGAAAGATGTAACTCAGAGGTAGAGGGGAAATTAGAACAGAAAACAGTCAATCACCTACATACAAGGAGGACAAGCAGGGAATTCATATTAAATGCTAACATTGGATATTTCAATATGGGGGACATCATACTGGATTTAGGCTTTGAGGTGAATTTGTTACCCAAGAAGACATGGAAATGTATGGGAGAACCCACATTAGGATATTCACTTGTTCAGGTAAAACAAGAAAATCAATGCAGAGTTCTACCAATTGGAAGGCTAAAGGGTGTGAAAGTAGATCTAGATGGAGTGTGCACCAAGATAGTCTTCGAAGTAATAGAAATAGTGGATGGCACAACACCTTATCTATCACTGCTTGGACTAGATTGGTCATTCGAAAATCAAGCCATAACCAATTTGAAGACAAGGAAGATGACATTCGAGTCAGGAGAGTACAGATTCATTGTGCCATTAGATCCATCATAAGGAGAAAGGTTTGTAGAACCCACTTGCTTATACCTGGAGGAAATTAACCAGCTATACAGAACCATCGCATGAGAAGAAGACTATGTGAATCCAACTTCATATGGGGTACTCAGTTGGAGAAGTATCACTTCATGTGCATCAGACTTAGACACAGGGTTGGAAAATTGGCAACAGATATTACATGAAGTCTCCACAATAAGGTGCACAAGAATAGACCGTGCAATACGGTGGGTAGGTACAGAGATAAGAGAACCTCCTAGATTTCATGGGGTGAATGATGGGTAGGTACAGAGATAAGAGAACCTCCTAGATTTCATGGGGTGAATGACTTAGAAGAATTCCTAACAAGATATGAAGATGAAGTGTTACGAAATTAGAGGATCTTAGTTCTGGACATAACACTCAAGGAAACACTTGCAAGATGGTGGGGTGTGCACAAAGAGAGCATTAAGGACTGGTACCAATGCAGACGATTACTGAGAATTAGGTTCGGTGCATAGAAGAAGAGCATAATGATACAAATATAAGATGGACAAGGGTCACCATTGGAACACTTGGATAAGTGTAGAACATTATGGAAGATGACACCACCAAATGAATGGCCTCATCATTTTATTCATACACTAGAAGGAATCCTAGAAAACTGGTATGTAGACCAAGAACTATGCAGAGGAACTCTAGAATGGATAGTGTTACAGCATAACTTTACAGTCACTTTCTCATTTGAACATGAGAACCACAACATAGACTCAAAACTCAAACAAATCAGAGGGGTGATATTCATTAAGGAACCAAAAGTTGAACTTATGACAGAAGATCAACAACAGAATAGACAGACAATGAAACAACTATTGTCATGCTACCATGTGCGGGAAGAAGCACCAGATGAAGAGGACCCATGCAACATTCAGATAACAGAAGTTGAAGGTGAAAGAGAGGTGGAAGTTCCACCTCTAGAATCAGAACTATTTTTTGCGTTGATCAAGGTAAAGAAAGTTAACATTGGGACAATCAAGAATCTCAAAATGGCCAGCATTGGAGACTATTGGGATGAGAAAACAATAGAAAGAATAATAGAGTTACCGCGCGAGTGCAGTGACCTATTCCCAACAACCTTTACATAAATGAAAGGAATAGCAGGAGAGTTAGGAGAGATGGAGATACCTCTCAAATCTAAGGCTAGATCAGTCAGACAATGACCATATAGAATGAACCCAATATACAAGAAGAAAGTAAAAGCAAAAATTGATAGGATGTTGGAGGCCAAAATCATAGAACCAGTGGAGGAATTTGAATGGGTCAACCCCATGGTAGTTCAGGAGAAGAAGAAGGGAGGGATAAGGATATGTGTCAACCTAAGGAAGATGGATGATTCTTTCCTTCATGACCCCTACCTACCCCTTTCACATATGAGGTATTAGAGAATGTAGGAGGCTAGGAAGCATACTCATTCACAGATGGATTCTCAGGTTACCATCAAATTAATATAGCCCCAGAAGATAGGTATAAGACCACTTTTTCCATAGAATGGGAATCCTACGAGTACACATTCATGCCTTTTGGGCTGAAGAATGCACCAACTATATTCTCAAGAGTAGTCATAGTTTCCTTTAAAGAATTCATCCATAACTTTTTAGAAGTATACCTGGATGATTGGACAGTATACAGTCTATTGAAGAACCATGTAGAGGTGTTAAGGATGATGTTATAAATATGCATGCAGTGTCAGATATCACTAAATATCAAGAAGTGCATCTTTGAGACACCTTTTGGGATACTATTGGGCCATATAGTGTGTAAACAAGGCTTGCTAGTAGATCCTACCAAGATTGTAGTGATTGTCAATTTACCACCACAAAAATCACTAAGTTAGTTGAGAGAAACATTGGGACACACAGGCTACTACAGTAAATTCATAAAATGGTATGCACATATCACTACACCAATGGAGAAACTATTGAGGAAAGATAGAAAATTTCAGTGGAATGAGGACTATCAGCGAGGATTGGACACTCTAAAAGAGAAAATGGTAACAAAACCAATACTAGTATTCCTAGATTGTGAAAAGACATTTCATGTGCATGTAGATGCATTAGCTATAACACTTGGAGCTATTTTGGCACAGGCAGAAACAAGGGAATTGGACCATCCTATAGCATTTGCTAGTAGAAAATTGTCAGAGTCAGAGCATAATTACAATACCATGGAAAAATAAGGCCTAGCTATGGCTTATTCACTCCAGAAGTTCAAACACTACTTACTGGGAAAACATTTCAAGATGTTTACAAATCATTCAACTCTTAAATACTTAGTCAATAAGCCAATGTTGGGGGGGAGAATTTGTAGATAGTTATTGTTGTTCCAGGAATTTGATTTTGAAGTAATAGTCAAGCCAGGGAAGATGAATGGAGGACCTGATCAACTATCAAGGATCACTAATGGAGAGGAACCTATGAACTTAGAGGAAAACTTCCCTGATGCACAGTTATTTTTAGTCCAAGTAGCTGATGAATATTTTGTTGACATCATTCAATACTTAAGTACAGGGACCACGCCACAAGAATTCAACACTTTGCAGAAGAAAGTTTGGTAGTTTGAGCTGCAGACTATCAATTGATTGTAGGACACTTATACAATATGAGTGGAGATAACATCTTAAGACGATGTGTACTAGAACATGAAAGACCTAGTATTTTAGCAGAGGCCTGTGAGGGAATAACGGGAGGACAAACATTATGTAGGAAAATCTACTGCACAGAAGGTATTGCACATAGGACTATGGTGGATGACCATTCATAGAGATGTGAAGGACTACTTCTAGAGATGTGATGTATTTTAGAGGGTTGGAAAACCTAATAGACAGGATGAGATGCCCCTAAGACCACAAATAACCTTGCAGGTATTTTACAAATGGGCAATAGAATTTGTAGAACCAATTAACCCACCGAGAAAGAGGTCATGAGAAAGGTATATCATTATTGCAACAGAGTATCTAATGAGATGGGCAGAAGAAAAATTGATAAAAGATTGCAGTGGGGAGACAACAACTCACTTCCTGTTTGAGCAAGTGATCACTAGATTTGGATGCCCAAGGATTCTGATGAGTGACCAAGGTACTCACTTCATTAACAGTACTATTAGGGCTATGACTGAGGAGTTTGAAGTATATCATCAGAAGAGTACACCATATCACCCTCAAGCAAATGGAACAGTGGAAGCCTTTAATAAGATCCTAGAGAATGCATTGACAAAGATCTGCAACATCAATAAGGACGATTGGGACTTGAAAATACCAGCAGTACTATCGACATACATGACTACATGCAAAAAGTTGACAGGGCATACACCATTCAGGTTGGTGTATGGAAAAGAGGCAATGGTGCCATTAGAGTTTTTTGTACCTAGCTTGCACGTAGCAGCAATCACCAACATGACAGAACGAGGCGCAATCAAAGAAAGGCTAAGTCAGCTGTTGGAAATGGAGGAAGATAGGATCCTAACAGGATTTCACGAAGAGGTACAAAAAGAAAGGGAAAATATTGTCATAACAAACATATTAAAAGGAAGAGTTTCAAGAAAGGAGACCTAGTCTTGGTGTATGACAACAAATTTCTTCAACACCTAAGAAAATTTAGAGTACATTTGTTGGGACCATATGAAGTAAAAATTGTCACAGATAGGGGAGATGTATAGTTGAAAGATTTAAGAGGTACAGAAATCAGAGTAATGATCAAAGAGATTCGACTGAAAATATACAGGGACAATCGATGTCTTAGCACTTTGAAAGTTACCACGCAGAAAAGAGAGATGTAAAAACAATTATAAAAAAAAGCGACGAAAAGAGAAAAGTCCACGCGGAGCATAAGACCAATACACTGCGCACCAAGGAAGGGTGAGATAGCAAAAATATTTCTCACACTTAAAAATATCATCGCACCAAAAAAAGGACCAGCGGTCAGAAAAAGGCAGAAATTTGAAAAATGGTGGTTACGATAAAAAGGTGCCAACTGGTGATGTCTATCAAATTGAATGCCACGTACTCTCGAAGTGCCTTTGCATTAATCGTGACAACTGGTGGTGTCTATCAAATTGAATGACAAGTACTCTCAAAGTGCCCTTGAATTAATTGCACCAATTGGCGGCGTCGAGGAAATTGAATTTCACATACGCAGGAAGCGCCATTTCATTTAAATCACAACTCGGGTAGCTTCTCTGAGAAGCTTCATGACACTTGCTATATAAGGAAGGAACGCGGAAAAAATAACACTTATTGTGAAATTGTGAAATCATAGAGATAGATCATACATAGTGAAAAATGATTTATCAAGAGATACAAAGGAAACCAGTTCGGCAGAAATCACCCTTAAACCACCATGGCACCACCCAAGTTCGGTGCACCGAGCCAGGCCAACAGGAAACCTTGAAGCCACCATAGATCACCAAAAAAGACACAAGGAACTGAGAAACAACCTACATAGGCCACATAATTCGTCAACTTGGACAAAATTCCCTCACTCCATATGGAACTAGCAAGCCCCACACCCGTGGTGGAGGAAGCCCAACCAACAACAACGGTTGGCATGGATGTCGACATGTAGGGAACTGGGTAGGGCCAACAGGATGAGGATGCAGGTAATCCTTTGAGACCCATGAATGGTGACAGAGCCTAGAGGGTAAATGGGACAACCCCAAAACATACATAAGTTGTCGCACCAAGACAATCACAAAAAGTAGATCTTGTGTAGCAGCAGGAGGGGCTAGTAGAAGATGTTACCGTCCAGCCATAAGCTTACACCAATGAGAGAACAATGGAGGCTGGAACCTCAAGCCAATCACCACAACGAAAGGGAAAACAACACATGGCAAGGTCACCGCACATAAAATATGCAACAACCATAGTCCTATCATGCATTCCTGAAGGGGTGCAGGCCATGCCTAACCTTCTAGGATGCGTGGAAAGAATGTGCTACTCGGACCACGATGTGGATGACGTGGAAAAGTTCCTAGAATTCACAAGGTAAGTCTACCTTGACAGCATAGGAACAGGGCCCTTCGGTGATCCAATTTTACAACCAAAAAAGTGGGTAGTCGTATTGGCCAACACCGAAATTATAAACTTGCTGGATATTCCACATTTTGGTAGGGGACGAGACGCAAAAAACTGCATCAAGAAATTAATGTTTGTCACCCACGAAGGCTACCTATGGTTGGAAGAGCATGTCTCTATAAATGTGGAGCTCATTTATTTTATCACGGGTCTACCATCTTGGGGGGAGAATCCCGCACAGTACCTCGACGAAAATACAAAGGAGAAGGCACCGACAGAGGAGATGAAAAAGACATATGGCATAGAGAGAGGGTCACACATAATCATTATCAAGCACATCAATGATGCAACAACAAGGCTGGCCACCAAACTCATGGCTTGAAAACTACTTAGAAAGTGCCACAAGGAGGAAGTCCCTGCCGGGGTCGTCACGACTGCAACATAGTGTGCGGAGGGCACTATGCTCAGTTGGGACCCATACTTACTAAACATCTACCTTGACAACTGCAGAGAGGTGCAAGATTTGGGAACATAGTTTCATTACTCTTGTCTACTAATATTTATCACCTTGATCAAATGGAGGGAGCCATAGTATATATATTTTTGTGAGCGGACCAATCGTTGTCATGCAGCGTGGTACACATCGTTGGGGAGCACGTCGGACCCCAAAATAAAAAAATACCAATGCAAGCATGTTCGTGTGATACAATAATGAGCTCCAAGAGATCATTTCCAATAGTTGGAGAATTACTCTAGAAGTGGTTGCGCAATACCGATACATCACAAACTTCAAAGCAACCAAGCACACAATATGGATCCAAGCGAGATGGGATCCTGAGAAAGAATGGATGCAACTTATATACTGCATAAAAGAAGAAGACGTAGAGATGGAAATCAGGGATTGGCAAGATGACTGGAGAATTCCAGTCCTTACTCAAGAGATGCTTATAGGTACGGAGGCCACTGTAGAGAAAGTTAAGACACCTGTCAAGGATAAAGTTGCACCGAAGTATCCAAATCCAAGTCAGAAGTCGGCACAACAAATTAAGGGGGGTGTTCCAAAGAAAGGTACCTGAGCTGGACAAAAATAAACTACCCCAACACCAAAAGAACCAGAATAAGGGGTTGCGACAGCACAAGGAACCCCATCGACTCCCACCCCATAGGAATAAGGATAGACCAAGAGGCTTATCATCCACAGTGGGAGTGTGCGCAAAAATTCCAAGGCACACAAGAAGCCACCATAATATAAAATCATCGAGGACAATGTTGACCTCATGTCTGAAAGAGTCCAGGACCATGTAGCTAAGGAGATTGAAGATGCCCAACACCAAAGAGGCCGCATTCAGGATGAGTTGGCCAACATAAGGCAGGTCCTAGAGTAGACTAGAGGCATGCAGAGAATGGACAGACAAACAAAGTCCTTCCCCACACCATCATAAGAAGAAGCCAAGGTTGTGCCAAGTGAACATGATATGATCCAAATGATAGCGCACGTGATCCCGACCTTCCATATTACACCCAACATGTTGCACATGGATGAGATTGTATCCCAAAAACCCATGAAATATCTGGCATAGATACAGTTGGCAATGGAGTGAATACCAACCAAGGCACTGTACAAACTACAAGTCAGTGTCGCACAGGAGGTGTAGTCGTGCGCACAAACAAAGGTAGTAGAGTTGCAGCATACAAGGGATCACAAAGAGTAGTTGGAATTGGTGCTCGAGAAGGTGAAGCTTGAGACCAAAGATGAGAAATATCACACAGATAGTCTCGAACAGGGAGTGGATGCAGCCTATGACAAAATCTCGAATAGCGTGCAAATAGTAGAGCTCACCACAACGTAGAAGATTGATCATATTGTCCAAACAATTGATCAATACAAGCAGGAGATTGAAAACCTATGGGAACAACTCATTCTTACAACTCCCTCGGAGGTGAAGGAACAAAGGAGGCAAGAATATGCATGACAGATGGAGGAAATGGAATGAAAAGTCAATGCATTTGTGGACTTGTTTGAGAGGGTGGTGCAGCTATGGACAACACTAGAAGAAGATGAATAGGTCCAGCACTGGGACGAAGAAGAGGAAAAGATAAGTGCAACCATATAGGACCTCAAGCAAAGGCAGAAAATGATGAAGATCACTGAGCACATCAAATGAGTGCAAGACATGAAGAAGCTGCAAGTAGAGATAGTCATCGCGTAGACACAAAAGAAGGACTGACAAGTTCAAATGGAACCTCTCCTAGAGCTAGTCATGGAGGTCGTTTCACAAGAAGAGGAGGAAAAGAAGAACATGGCACAAACACATGCATAGTGTGAAGAAATGATCAGGGAGGAGATCACAACGCAAGTGTTAGATACACTCAAAGGAAAGGCCGCGTAGGCTCAAACACAAGAAAGGGAACTTGCAGACAAGTTCCACACTCTAGCAGGAGATTTTGAAGAAGCGCGCACAGTCTAGGTGGCTCGGGACGAGCCACATGTCAGTGTTGGGGGCATGTTGGGCGAAGGCCCATTTTTGGGAAAAAGCCAATTTTTGGAGAGAAAAGCATGAAGTGGAAAGAAAAGACAACTGGAAGGAAAAGAAGCAGATGCAAAGGAAGCATGTGAGGTGTACATGCAAGGAAGACCTAACTACATTAGGGTTAGGTTTTTTTCATGATATTGCTATTCTTGATAAGCCAAGTGTATGTATAAATAGTACCTAGGAGGTCTAGGAGGGGAGAGAGAGAGAGAGAGAGAGAGAGAGGATAGAACTGCAATAATTTTGTAATCTAGTGAGCTAGAGAAGAGTCGAGCAACCCGATCCTGAGGGTTAGGTCACAGGTTGAGGAGCTTGGTGCGATCTATTCAACTTCACAGGGATCAAGAATCCTGTTGAGATTGTAAGATCCAATATTATAAACGTGCACGACGTGATATATTGATAAGACATAATAAAAGAGCTTGAGAGACAAATCTTTGTGGACGTAGACCAGGAGGGGGTGAAACACGGTAAAATGTGTGTTATATGATTGAATGTTATGCATATCCATTGTTGTTAATGATTAAATGCTAGATAAATGAATGAAGGAACTAGTTAGATCTGATATTCCACATGCATGAGTAAGA
>CBVK0101583727.1:0-13249 GCA_900067695.1 Picea abies | reverse complement strand
CTTGGTAAGTCCTGACTATACAAAAGAATTCTTAATCTTCTCCTTTGCATCTGAACATAATGTTGCAACAGTGCTCCTTCAGAAAAACAAAGAGGGATTTGAACAGTCCATAGCCTTTTTTAGCAAAATCCTCATATATGCGTGGCTAATATATGACATTCTTGAAAAACAAGCTTATGCGATGGTGAAGGCTCTCAAAGATTTCCGAACATATGTCTTGCACTCAAAAATAATTGCTTATATACCAACAAATGCAATTAAAGATATCTTGGTTCAACCAGACAATGATAGAAGAAGAGGTATATGGTTGGATAAAATTCAAGAGTTTGATTTAGAATTTAAACCAACCAAACTAGTGAAAGGTCAAGGTCTGAAAAGGTTGTTAGTCGAATCAAATTTCAGAGCTCTTGGAATAAATAACTTCGAGTCTCATGATTCTCTTCTAGATATAGAGGATATTGATGATCAAGCACCTATTATTCAGATTGAACATAAGTTTTCCTCCTCATCTTGGTATAGTGATATTGTTACATACCTCCTTATTCTTCAATGTCCAAATGAAATGACTCCTTCTAAAGCAAGAACTTTAAAGCTACATGCAATTAAGTATTGCATTATTGGTGGCAAGTTATACTGGAAAGACCCTCTGGGTTTCCTATTATGTTTCCTTATAGAATCCGAAACAGAAGGTGTCATTGATGAATTTCATGGAGTATGCGGAGGACATCAAGCCTAGGGAACAACAACTTACAAAATTTTAAGGGCATAATATTATTGGCCGAAATTATTTATCGATGTGAATGCAAGGGTCAGAGCTTGCAATTCATGCCAACTGCTTGCTGGTAAGTAAAATCTTCCTGCCTTACCTTTAATCCCAGTAAAAGCTGAAGAACCTTTCCAACAATGGGGCCTAGATTTCATTGGATAAATTTATCCACAATCGAGTGCTCAACATAGATGGATTTTGACCGCTACTGATTATTTTATGAAATAGGTTGAAGCCATTCCAAATCAAAATGCTACAGATTCAGTACTGATAAATTTTTTGGAAGAAAACGTCCTAGCAAGATTTGGTTGTCCTAGGAAAATAAGTATTGATAATGCTCAAGCTTTTAAATCTATTGCAATGATAAATTTTTGTCAAAAATACAATATTACTTTAGGTCATTCTATAGCCTACTATCCTCATGGAAATGGGTTGGCAAAATCATCTAATAAGAGTTTGATGATGATAATCAAGAAGGTTTTGACAGAAAAAAAAAGCTTGGCATATACACTTAAAATATGCCTTATGAGAAAACAGAATTGGCACCAAGAAATATATTGGTATGCCTCCATTCCAATTAGTTTATGTTACTAATGTTATTCTTCCTATTAATCTCACTCTTCCTTTGATGAAACTCTGGCAGGATGCAAATGAAGAGTCGAACAATAGTACAAGAAGAATAAATCAAATCATTGAAGTATAACAAAACATAATAGAAGTGGATGATAAGCTCCAAAAATACTAAGATAACATGAAATCCCTTTTCGATAAGAAATCTAAAGACAGGGATTTTCATCTTGGCGATTTAGTTTTAAAATGGGAAGCTAGAAACGAAGATGTAGGGAAACATGGGAAATTCGATCATCTCTGGTTCAAACCCTTCAAAATTGCATCTGCTGAGGGAAAAAACTCATTTTCTCTTGAAAATATTAATGGAGAGATTATTGAGGCCCCTACCAATGGGAATTATTTAAAACATTTCATGCAGTAGTTACTTTTTAGATTTCCATTGTATATATCGGATTGGATTGACATTGGCAATTTTAATTTTCCATTTTTTTTTCTTTTTGTAAATTATCTGAGTCATTTGATCCCTTGTTGTAAATATTTTCAATAAAATTATGATTGCTTGACTTCATTTAAAAATATATATATTTAGAAAAAGAAAAATAAAAAAGCATCTTCATCACGTATCAACTATATTCTACAGGATTATCTAATATTTTGTATTTCATTCCTTTTGCAGAATAGATCTTGTTGAGGAGGAGATGAGGCTAAATAAAAACTCCACACTTGTATTTCAAGCATTTGATTTCTCTAAAAATAAGTGATAAATAAATAATTTGCCTTGCTGAAAATTCAAAAGGAAAATAAAGTATGAGTTCCTACTCTTCTTATAGTTTGAATAAAAATAAAAATAAAAATTTAAATAAATGTAAAGGAAGATTTTCTCATGATGATATTGTCACCTGATCTAAAAATCATAGATGTTTAAAATTATAAATTCAAGAGTCATACTGATAAATTTTAAAGTCATCTCTGAGATAAAAAAAAATAATAATAAATAAACTCGAAAGAAGTCTAAACTTAATACGCAAACTTGTGTGGGATTGGGACATTTTTTATTCAGATCCTCTGAATCCTTGATTTGGTTATTTTTGGATCTCCCCAAGTTCTATCCACTTCATATTTTCCTTTTTCTTTCACATCATTTTAGTCTTCATAGAAATAAAGAGACTTACCTTGACTCTGAAAACCCAAAAGCATATTTTCAAAACAAGATTAGGCGAAAATCTTTGCATTCCTTTGATTTTAATTGAAAAAGTATGTCTAGGCTAATCCTAATAATTTTAGCTCTGATATCAGATTTTAAACTGACAAAATCACTCAATGTTTATCCCTAAAAAGATTTAAATCCCCAAAATATTTCTCCTATAGGAAAAGGTGTATTGAAAATTGGAATAAAGTTAGTTTCAGAGAATTCTTAAAATTGTTGATAGACCTCCTTTTTCAATTTAAAGATTTTAAACATATATCATCCCTTGTATGTTTCATACAAATTGATTTCCCCCACTTCTAAATTTTAAAATATGAAACAAATGGTGAAAGGAAATTCATAATTTTATTGCCCCCATATTGTCCAAAAGAGATGATGAAAGGAAATTCATTTATTGATTGCCCTCATCTCAGCGAAATAAAAATTCGTTAATAGAAGTGGTGAAAGGAAATTCAATGGGAGAAGTAGATAACTTCACCAGGGTACTAGTGGTGAAAGGAAATTCAATGGGAGAAGTAGATAACTTCACCAGGGTACTGAACAGGCTCGCTAGTGGTGAAGAAATATATATGATATATGTAAGGTTGTCATACATATCTATATATCATACTATGTTATCTAGTTCTTTTTCCAGTGATATTTACATCCTGAACCAACTAGGGATTCCCTAAATAAATACGTTACATTTTCTTAACCTTGAAGCAAACAAAATCGGTCGGAGCCTGATATTTTAGTTAAAATTATTTTGATTATCTTAAACAATTATGAAATCAATTTTAAGAAAAGGAAATTTTTAGTAGCCTAACTTGAGATCAATCATTAAGTATGTTTTAAATTAGTAGCCTAACTTGAGATCAATCATTAAGTATGTTTTAAATATTTTGGATTTGGATGAGTTCATTTTTTCTATGTATGATTAATTCTTAAATAAAATCAGAAAATGTTTTTCAAAAAATCAATAATGGCTCCATTTACCCAATAGAGGCACTTGGTCTAATGTTCTTTCATGTCTCACAGGGAGCCACAATCCCCAGATGGAGCCTATGTTAGAACACTTATAATTTTCAATTTTTATTCTTTTGTTTTTACCTCTTAGAAATAAAATTTTACTAAAAAGAAAAAAACTTAGGAAATTACCTTTTAATTTAAAATAAATTCATTGGTCATTGTATATTAATAAAGCGCTTACAATAACACCCGTCAATCAGTTGTACTATTTAATCAAACGGTTCTTGTGATCTCCGAAATGCAAAAGCCGCTTGAATTTTAAAAGAAAATGTTTTAACGAACACTTCATATCTTCACAGTTCAGGAGTTCCAAGAAATCTAAAACGCAAAAACCCTTAATCTAAGAAGTCCCGAAGACACTTCCTCGTGATAATTTCTAAAAGGACTTACAAATGAGTCATAGGAAAACGTGTCTTCTAATCTTTTCTAGGGCTGACACGTGGCACTTATTTTTAACATTTGTGTCAGATTATACATTCCATTGCAAGTGACATGTGTCACTCCTCCTTTTTTGACATGTGACCAAGAATGATGTCATCTCTGCCACATAACTCTGGGAGATTACCCTTCAGTAGTTTAAACAAAGATTGAGTTCACAAATCTCTGAAGTAATAAATATTACAAAAAAGGAAAAGTGTTTTAAAGAGTTAATGAAACATTTAATAACTTTAATTAATCATGATTAAGTGTTAATTAATCACTTTGCAATTTCGAGCTTCGGGAGATTTCTCTTGTGCTACATACTAAACTCCCGAATGTCGAACCACCGAAGTACAAACCACACTTTTGAAACAAATGAACTCCCAAAACTCCGAAGCTTCGGAGTTCCGAAGCTCTGAAATTCATATAACGGTTCGAAAATTTACTTCGGGAATTCTGTCATCGGAGGATTTCTATCATACTTCATTCAAAATCCCCGAATACTGAACTTCTGAAATACTTAAGGCTAATACCACGTTTAAAATCATGATTAATTAAAACACAAAAGTGATTAATTAGAGATCAACTTCTCTGATAATTCGGCCTTCGGGAAATTTTTGCTCTATCTCATTCAAAACCTCTAAACGTCGAACCATCAAAGTATTAATTTCATTTATGATTGGCTAAAGTTAACGATTTGAATAAATATTTTGAATCGCCAGGTAATAATTTCCATTAGATGTTTAATAACTTCTTTTTCAGTAAGTGGACACGAAGATTGCTAGACTTTATGAATAATACATTTTGAATTTCAAGTCATTTTACCATTTGCAATTAGAAGTTTTCTTACAGTATAGAGCTTACATGCTTCTCTTGTGATAGGAAGGATAATTTGATTTCTCAGAGGATTATGGCGCCACGCAAATCTTGGAAGAAGCAATATGCATCAACTGATGATTCTAATCCAAACACAGATTTTCTATCAGATACCACTCCGCAAATTACGGATACTATTAAGTCTTGGAAGTAGGTTTATGATATCTTAGAGCATGAGATTATTAATTGTCTAGATGATTCTGCCGAGGAAGATGACAAGTCCTTCTCATCCAAGCTCAAATTGGTAGCACAATCAGAATTTCACAACATTGTTGCATGACCCAATATTTTACCCTACAATGATATGATAAGTTTGGCTCTGGAGCACGCGAACATTCAAACCAGAAGCATTATCATCCATAAGAAGACCTTCGTTGGCTCTTTTCGACTGGAGAACTTACAAGTAATGTATAAAAATTTTGCTACATCCAAATATACTTACAATGCAACATTTCTCCTGGAATTTGAAAGAAAAGAATGCATTCAATACGACAGGAGTGGACATGATATAATCAAGTCCTGGTGGAGACATTCAAACAAATTCAAGACCAATGTTCATGGTATGTATTCCACAACATCCTTATATGCTCATATATTATATATATCCATGATGCTTTTTCGTTTATTTGGGAAAAAGAACCTTGCACATTTCTCAGTTGAGTGGGTAGCTATAATGAATGAAGTTGTTGAGGGTTATACCTTCAATTGGGATAAAATGTTGTATGATAACCTAGGTAAGGAAATCATTGAGTATCAATCATTGAAATCAAAAGGGAAACCTGCTCCTTTTTACATCTCTGCATATATCATGGATGCCATTTGTTTTATGACCCAATTCCCCTTGATGAACTGGATTTGGACCCCGACTAGTGTTGAGCTTATACATTTCTATCACTCCAAACTATAGGAATAAAATGATAAATATTTCTTTTACAAAATATGTCAGAGCGTAGTGGTACCTATTCATATAGTTATCTTTGGCCACCCACCACCCAGGTTTTCAGAGAAGATTATGGGAAACTCAGGCATACTTGCAGATTGGTACATTGAGGAGAAATTCTCCTACATTAGAGTGTTCGGTTGTTCTGTTCCCCCTCATGCCCTTCCACAATTTTTACCTGACAGGCTGGTGTGCAGAGAAGTGGCATACCAAACAGTAGTGGGAGGTATCACCAAGGAATTGAAAGTGGATCAGAAAAAGGTATGGACAACTTTTCCCATTTAGGTTGGTATGTTTACATTGTTAGATTTTGGTCATACCAAAGTTGAGGCTGTAGCCCTGGAATATGTCAAATTAGTTGACATCAAATTCAAGAGACATGATCCACATAAAGTTGTAGAGAATCATTTGGATCAATACAACTTGAAAAGGTACATCCACGAGGAGTCTCCTTATGATGATATTTTCAAGGGAGCTAGATCATATGAAGAAGTTCAATGTACATTTCAGACTCTGCCTCCTAACCAACAAGCTAGTTTCATCAGCTTCCAAAAGAATAGACAAAACAGTTTTCCTAATATCTTATAAGGAGATTCAAGGCCCATGCCATCTTCACAAGAAGCTAAATCCATAGAATATAAGCCAAGTTGCTACACTAAAAACAAAGTTGAAGAAGTTTCGAAGAGTTCATATGGGTTATTTAAAGAGATAAAAACATCATTTCTAGGCCTAAATGATCAACAAATATTAGCCTAGTTTGAAGCTTTCATGAACCAGGGACAAGTTTTTTCCCCATTCAACACCAGTTGCTTCAGTTGGCACCCTAAGCACAACAGGTCCCAAAAACTCCACAACAATTATCTTTCATATTCCCTCATTAACCCCTTTAGCGACCAGTTTTGGAACTCCTAGTTTAGAGATCATCCATGTAAATGATCTTACTCCCATCTTGCATTAAGAAATGCCTCCCTCAAGTTTCTTTTTCAACAAGAAACAGAAAGTTATTGTAAAGAGATAATCTCAGCAAAAAGATGGAGTACTCACTAAAAGGGAACAATTGGTGTATGATGGGGAAGACCAAGATGATCCTAAGTTTGCAAAGGAAGTTGCAGATTCACTAGGAGATTTTTCCACTGCCAACCAATGGTCAGTGGACAATCTGACCAAACAACTGCAACAAAAATCTCTCTTAGTGGAACAATTGCAGAATAAAATACATAGTACAGAACATATTGTCAGAAGAAGAATGAATCAATACATAGAACAAATCAAATTAAAATATCAACATCATATGAAGCAGTTATAGGATAAACTCGAGCTGATTTACCAGAGTTTACAAACCAGCAAAGGCATGATCACTCAACGGGATAGTTTGATAGAACAGTTTCAGGCCAAATTGGCCCTAACAAAGAACACAACAATAGACATCATTTCCTTCAAAGCACAAGCATATGAAATCAATGAGAAGTTGGAAGTTGCCCAGTGGGATCTATATCAAAAGGTAGATACTATTGAGAAATACTATCAAGCAATAAATAACTCTCTGAAAAGTATTTATGAGAAATAAAAAGATGCATGTGTGGCTAGATCCACATTTCAAGAGTTCATCATATGGAGGCAGAAATCCAATATCCCTAGTCTCGCCCCTTTCTCACAATATGAACAAGTGAAGGGTGAAATAGCCTTGAAAGTTTGGGAAACAAATCTGGATGAAAGCAAGAAACTTTCCAAAGTGGAAAAGGAGGCTTGTTTGGAAACATTATCTTCTATAGAATCAAATTTGGTAGAATTTGAATAAAACAATATCTGAGAAGCACTGGAGAAGATTGAAGTAGAAATGAATAACAAAAACTCCAGAAAAAGTAAGGAAAATATTCAATCTGACATTCAACAGATGAATCAAATTGATTTTCTCAAGATTAACGAACTGTTGGTGAAGCCAAATTTAAAGTATCAAATTACAGCCCAGGAAGTGAAGACGATCCAGGAAAAGATGCCACTAGTACAAAAGAGGATGTTCTCCTTTGAATTGAACGAGAAAATTGAACCTTCAAGGTTTGTGGTAGCCTTGATGGACATGTGTACCCAATTCAATGAACAGAGGAAAGCGAGTGCATCTAGGAGAAAATGAAGGAACATATGAAGCACCAATACATCAAATCAAAACTCAACAATATCTGCATTTTATTTTTCATTCGTATTGTATTTTATCTTTAGAGCAGATATTATGGAAAGTCCGACTACTTTTAGTTGAGACAATTTTGTATAAATACATAGATTTTAGATCTATTCAAGGTTGGTTCTAGCCTAATGTAAAAGAGAGAATTTTTTTGAATATTAATACAAGTGCAGATAAAGATTCTAAGTTTCGTTCCATTTGATTTATGTGCTTCCTCTGTGTTTCTATCTCTTATGAATTTTTTTTTGTAGTTCTTGAAGAGTGAATGATTACAATTTAGTAATACGTCTACTGTGATCATAATATATCATAAGTTCATTCAGTAACATTTTTTCCTATGTTATTACTCTAAGTTAAAGCAAGATATGTGACCTATGTGAATTGTTGCATTCTTATTCTCGTTTCAAGGGTACATCTTCTACTTTTCTTCTACTGCAAACAAGGTGAGACTTATCTGTAATTGATACATGCCTTTGGTTTAACATTTTTTTCAATCATTTCTACATCATTTGAAATTATAATTATGAATCAGATAATAAGATATAGCCTGTGTATTGTCTTATCATAAATTTCATTTAAAGATTATTTCTCAAAAAACTAAAGGTAGAAGAAATCACTTATAAAAACATTTCATTTAAAAATTTGATGCCTGGCATTATTCTTTGAGCCTTAGAATCAATATCAAGAAAAACACAATGCATGTATCTCAAGCATGTGCCATAACATCATGAATAAGTTCCTCAAACATGCATAAATATCACCAAGAAGTGTACCCCATACATGTGCCAAATATATGCCTCACACCATGCAGCTAAGATGTGCCTCAACCAAGTGCCAAAGAATGTGCCTCTTACATATTCCACCACATACTCATACATATTCCACCATATACCAAGAGTATACCTCAACCAACACCATAAAGATGTGTCTATAACAACCATGACATATACCAAACTAGATGGAAAGGTATACCTCTAAAAATGTATCATAACATCACTCAACCATGTAACAAAGATGTACCTTAAAGCATAAGCCCAAATATTCAAACCATTCTTCAAGCATGCATCAAGACACAACCCTCAAAACATATGTAAAACATACCTTTGATTCTGTAATAGACCTGGTGCATTAGATGACATACATGTAGCTCTTCCTCAGCCTCAACAACCTGGTACTAGCATCCTCCTCAAAAACCTTTTCACAGATCTGTGACTTGTACACTATCAACCCATGGATATCTGTGCTTTTCTCTTCTACAACACGTGTACATCTGCACCTTTCCCACTTTCAACCCATGGATAACCTATATGTTCTTCATTATACTGTGACATGCGTACATCCACGGTTTGATGAACTATGACCCGTGAATAACCTCAGAATGTTAGTTTAGTCACATCCATACACTGCTCTCCTTCAGACTTTCCCTACCTCAAATTATGCTACAAAAATATTTACCAAAATATCACTTGTTCACTTAGAAGATATTCAATAGACTTGTGTATATGAATATATTTATGAGAGACTCCTTGAGGTGTATTTATACTTTTTCAAATTAATTTCTCTCCTTAAATTTAGGGCTTATTGTTACAAACATGTTACCCTTTAATTAATGGCTTGTAATTGTTTAGAGGATTCTTAACCATTCTTCAAGGCTTCCAACTTCAAGAGGGAACAACTCCTCAACTGTGAGGAACCACGTGACTTACCACCTACTATTGGAAATGTCATGACGAGGACTATCCATATATGAGTGTGTTACATGCATTTACATTGTCCTTCATGTCCTTATTCCTCAAACAAATTCGGGTTCCATGACCATACCTCTATGGATTCTCAACCGCTTAACCACTTAACCATCTTTCTAGGGCTTCTTCTAGGGTTGACTAGGGTTGGCATCAATGCTTCTAGAGGTCATCTAGAGTTGACATAAATGAAAAATAATTTTCCATCAATCTCCCCCTTTGGCATTGTTGGCAACACCCATACTCCACCTATGACCAATTCTCCTCATGTTTATCTCCCCCTTTGATATCAATGGAAAAGGGTAACTCTCTTTGGGGATCCTCCCCCCGTCTTCATGCTTTTGATATTTATCTCATGATATTTCTCATATCAATTGCAAACATTGACTCCCCCGGACAGTATACCCTTCTCTGACCAATCTCTCTTTCTTTTCATGTGCTCCCCCTATCTTCATGATTTTGATATTTTCTCTTCTGTGTTTTTTCTTTCTCTTCCCCTTTGACATAAGGGTGACTGCTTCTGATGATTTCTCTCCCCCTGTATTATTTTACAAGATGTTGTGTAGATCAATTTGGGGCTTCTTGCACTTGCTTCCTTTCCTCTCTTTCGGTGTTTCTTGTCCATTAGTGCTTCCTCTTGTAATTCACCGACATATATAAAAATCATTAAAAGTTACTTGAATTCACATTTTCATGGATTCTCGTGTTTATTTCTTAGACATCAATTACCATACTTTCCTTTTGATGATATGGCTTATGTTGATGGTTTCTCTTCCTATGTATTGTTTTTCCTTTCACTTCTTTCCTTCCTATGACTAACTAATTTCATTTGTCAATATGATTTCAACCACTATGATATATCTTTCTATACCTACCAAAGATCTTGTGAATCCATCTATGTCCATATGTCATAAAAATGTCCATGGATCTACTACTCAATTGCACATTGGTATCCCCATTTTGTGGGATAACTAAGGATATCATGCCTCAAGGCCCTCAGGTTGCAGATATGGAGTGTCGAGAGACTACATGACCAGTCGTATCCATTTGCACAGATGGAGACCCTTATCGCCACCACAAAGGTCATATATTTTCATATGACATCCACCACACCAGTTGGCTTCTGAGAGGCAATGGGCCTTGATCCATGAGGTAAAAGTCAGGTATTATGGTAAGTGTCATTTCAATATTTGAGGTATTTGAATATGATGTATCTTAGACTGCTTTAGATTTCATGACATATGCTTGTAAATTATGCATTTTTCCCTACTTCACCTTGGTGGTTGAAATTATTCCCTAGTAAGTGGTCTTCCTTGGGGACAAGTTTGCTACTAGGAACTCCCTTGAAGAGCCATTGTACCATTCTTGACAATGCTTACCACTCTTCATCATTTAAACCCTTTGTTTCCTTATCTCTTGCTACTTTGGGGTGTATTGACCCAAGAAGGGGTTGTCCCTCATTCTATGGGAAGAAGGGGTTGAAGGCCTAGAGGGGTTCATGTTGGGTTAAAGATAAAAGCCTATGTATAAACCTTCCATATTATTTTCCTAGGGAATCCCCCCAGAAAGAAATGAAACACTTATTGTAAGAAAAGGAGGACCCACAAGAATAACGATTAAGAATTCTTAAAGGGTTAGTTGGAGGATAGGAGGTCTCATCATGAGTTGGTCTATCATGATCATGTATATCTAGTGGTATGGAATTATCATCATCTGGCCATCAATCCAGGGTAATGGCTCTTAGTTGCATGGATGAGAGAAAGGGGGTCTAATCACGATCAAACCTTCTCATTTATGCTAGGTATTTGTGAGTGACATTATCATTATCTAGACACCATTCCAGGACAGTGGCCCTCAACTTGTCCCTAAATTTTTTAAAGAAACAAAGAACGACAAAACAATGGGCTTGAAAAAATTGTGTTCCAAACGAAGGTACCGTTTTCCCTTTATAAAGGCACCCATGAATGAGACAATGCAACCCCTTGTATGTCATGAACCCCATGCCCATTGAGTCTTGACCCTTAACCACTTCATCCACTTTACATGGATTAGAGAGGGATCTCTTGGAAATAGTCCTTGACCTAGGGAAATATCTACCCAATAGGACACTTGGTCAACCCTCCCATACCCAAGCTTGGCAAGTCGCATAATTTCTTTGAGAAATTAATTGTTTGACAGGGTAATATTTGATGCACATGCTTAGGTGGCTCATTTTTTGACTTGGCATACTTATCATGATATGTTGACTTGAGATCATTGGAGGGTGTGCTTGTTTTTCTTGGTAGGACCTAGTTGGTGGACAGTTTTGGAGGAACAAGCCTAGCTTGGGCTTCCATGGGGCTTGAAGCTCACCGGTGGATGTCAAGGTCTCGCATTCTAGATGAGAAAGACATACTTTTAAAATCCTAGAAGACATTGTGGATGACATAACCTATCCCTCACATGCCAACGTTTTTCCTAGCAGAGGCAAAACGTCCCCTTTAGAGGCATGATGTCACCTAGGGGGGCTAGGGTTTGGTGGTGAGATTATCACTCATTGACACATGGAAGTTTTGAGGATAATGAGATTTTGACCATGAACGAAGTGAGTTGGATGCTTGACATGTGGCTTTGGGAAGACTAACTACACTCCTCTTACACCAACGACTTGCTCCTAGTGTCAAAACGTCCCCTAAAGGGGTGACATCACTTTGAATTAGGGTTTATTTTTGTGTAAAAGGGGCAAGATTAGGGTTTTTTACCCCTAGTCTTGTGGTTTACCATAACATTATGTGGAAAAACTATTTTGGAAACATTTTTTACAAATATAGATCATAAGATCTAATTTCATAACATAACTCTCCCATTGTGAGAAGTATTGGGCTGAAATTTTTGCTACTCTTGGTGATTTTTGTGTTTCTCTCTTTTGGAATGTCTTTTGATGAGTGTCTTTTGGTGAATGAATGAGGAGTGATGTGCACCCCCTAAAGGCTTACTGTCTTGGCTCTTGGATGAATGTTGCATGGTAACTAGGGTTTGATATCTCATTTTCTTGTATTAGGTAAGGAAAAATCTGCATGTGTTATTTCGTTCTTTATTATTTTGGTTATTGTTGGTGGAAACCCTAGGGAGGAGTATGCTAGATACACCCTTCATCATTGCTTCATCTCTTTGTTAAGGTTTTAAGTCTTTCTTTTTTGCAAGGGTTGCTAGGAGGAATATCCCATTGTGAGAAGTATTGGGCTGAAATTTTTGCTACTCTTGGTGATTTTTGTGTTTCTCTCTTGTGGAATGTATTTTTATGAATGTCTCTTGGTGAATGGAAGAGGAGGAGTGATGTGCACCCCCCTAAAGGCTTGTTCTCTTGAATATTGGATGAATGTTGCATGGTAACTAGGGTTTGATATCTCATTTTCTTGGATTAGGTAAGGGAAAATCTGCATATGCCATTTATTTCTTGCTTATTTTGATTATTTTTGGTGGAAACCATAGGGAGGAGTATTCTAGATACACCCTCCATCATTGCTTCATCTCTTTGTTAAGGTTTTAAGTCTTTCTTTTT
>CBVK0101583707.1:0-10775 GCA_900067695.1 Picea abies | reverse complement strand
CACTTTGACAACAAAACCTACCTATTTCTTTACCTAGCCTAACATCTAAAGTTAAAAACAAAGCTAAATCATATAGAGAGATCCCTCTCCGAAGCTGGAAGGGCTAGATCCCAGCCTTAAAAGTGGTTGAATAAAGTTACCTTTGTAGATTTCTTCTGTTTCAACCTCTAGGAAATTTACCAAGTGCTAACACCTTCCATTGTGGAAATACACATCATTCTTCTGGCATGTCAGCTGATACGTGGGCCAAATGTCATCCTGACGTCATTGTATGGAAACATACCCATTTTTTTTTTTTCGATTTTGCCAACTTCGAAAATTACCCAAATCCAAAATTTATTTCTCATATTTCATTAAAATTTGGAGATTTTAATTCTTGGTTTATTTCCTTGCACTACTCATGAATTCTCTAAGAATTTCCATTGCAGAATTGGGGACTTTTGCCCAATTGTTATCATGGGCATTCTGCAATTTTTGAAATTCGACCAATTGCAGGCTCAATTACAAATTTAAAATAATTTTTTTTAATTTCAGTAGTGAATTCCTCAAATTCCCCATGAATTTTCTTTTCCAGTCCATGAATTTTTTTGTCAAACATTTCAAAGACATTCTTTAAAATTGAATTTTCTATGACTTATCTCTCAAGCATTCTACCAACTAGCCCATACAGGCTCAATATCGAATGTGTGGCTCTGTCTTTGGCCCATGTAGGTCCAATGGTTGAAACTAGGCCTCTGATACCATAATGTAACGTCCCCCAACCCAACTGAGGGACATTACAGTGTAGAAAACTGACAAAAACAAAAATTCCGCTATCTAAATAAATTCCTATAACTTTCAACTATGATTTACATAAAGATTTAACTGTTGTTTGTTACAACTAATTATATGCATCTACGTCACTCTAAATTAGACATGAAATGAAACTAAGAAACTCAACACAACAACATATAAATCATTCTCCAATACATAGAGTTCATGCACAACAATTTTTAACTCATAATTACAAGACAAAAAATAGATCAAACACTTATCTTTTTAAAACCGTTGTGCAACCAACTGCATGGTACAGACATTCCACCCAACCATAGACTCATTGTTCCAAATCTCAACAACGGGCCACCCTCGAGCTGAGGCTAGTAGTCCACAAAAGAGGGTGGTCTCTCACTGTCCATTTTTATCTTAGAAAACTCACAACCCACCGGTATTCTCCTACAACTATCCTGATTTTCCACTAACTCTCTTTCTCTTGACCTTTCCAACCCAAGGAATGTACCCCTTCACTGATCTCAGACCCTCGAGCATCCCATTTGTTTATCAGGGTCTTTTTGGTACAAGTAGCTAGGAATCTATCAACTGAGAAATCAAGGGAACTTACTTCTAGGAAAACTACCAGCAAACACTTAATATTTTAGTGCAACTCACTTAGGAGTCCACTCTTCAGGCCTAGCAACCCGACTCTTCATTTTTTAGTTCTAGTTCGCTCCAAAAATGCTCCAACATGCTCTAGAATTCACCCTTAATGGTTGCACTAGCTCCAACCTATTTTTTTTTTTCTCTTTACTTTCCCTCATGCACAAATACTCATTATGTAAACCTGTTGTCCTAACCCATACAAATTTTCTCCCTTTGGCTTGCCTTTCTTGACTCACATAGTTCCCCAAGCTGATTGTACTCAATCTCCATGTGCCCAATAAATAAGGGATGCAACTACTCACACCCACTCTCTTACATGTATTCAATGATTGGCTTTGGGAAACTCAATAAAAAACTAGAAGGTTCATTTATTAATAGCAAAATCTAGGAAAATGGGTTGAATTAATATACATGGGTAATCCCCCCTTGGACCCCCTCTTAGGCATTCTCTTAGACCCTCCTTTCTCTTGTGGATTATTCAACCCCCATCTCTGTCCATGTCTCCCTAGCAGTTGGTATCACATTTTATTATTAAAACATAGAAATACAATTCACATATTATATCTATACTAAGCATAATTAAACTCAGGATTATAGTGGGAATGTTACACATACACCCACATTAAATCACATTTTCAAAATATTTGTTACAACACCACTCTTTCTAACCTTTTAACTCATCATAACTATGGTGATCTAGGAATGCTTCTCTTAAAGCTATTCAAGCATGGAAATGAAATTCTAAAGAAAAAAAAATAATTTTTAAATCTTTCTTAAAGTTCCATAAACCAAATTTGGTCAATGGAAGTTAACCACCATGACCATCATCCTCATTATAAAATAATTATCAAAATGAAAAATAATAATGATAATTTTTATGATGTCTACATTTCTTAAAATAAAGCAAATTTACAAGAAAAATAAAAAAAATTACATTATTTTCATTGAATGTCATTTACATATTTAAATATGGTGGAAATGGAAGACCATTAAGATTTCAATATAATTAGAAATTTCCAAAAAATAATTAAGTCATAATGCTTAGTAAATTGATGTGTTATATTATTAAGAGTAGAGATGTCAAAAAGAAAGAATGTTCATTTGCAATCCTTTTTATGTCTAGTTCATTTTCATTTTTTAGATTAATTTAATACTCAATTTCATAAATTTATTATTAATGTTATTTTTAAGTAGAAAACAAGTTATAAAACTATGGGATAATCAAGATAATATTTATTGATACAAGCTCAAGAAATTGCTATGGAGTTACATGAGAGTATGTAGACAAAACCTATCAACCCACTAATAATCCATAAAAAGATAGACTTTCACTCTTAAGAGATGTATTAACCTATTTCTTTACAATAAAAAATATAAATTTTTAACCAATTAAAAACTATTTTAAATCATACTCCAAAACTAATTTACTTTTAATTATAACATTTATATTAATTTTATATTTAAAATTTACAATACAACACACTATTTAAAAAATATACTTTAAAATTTATTTCAATTAAAAACTATTTAAGGTCGTCATATTTCAAAACTATGAAAAATTGATCTCTTACTTTTAATTATAACAAATATTAATTTTATTTTTAAAATTACTTTTAATTATAATAAATATTAATTTTATTTTTAAAATTTACAGTATAGCACACTAATATAACAAACTGTTTTTTCAATATTTTTTTATAATATTTTAAACTTTATCTATAAGTTCATTAAGATTATAAAACTTATTTATAAACTCCATAAAAATGTGCAAGAACCTTTCAGTGAGTAATTATATTTTTAAAGAATTAGTTGTGTTTGTGAAAAATTTATTCAACTTCATTATGTACATAAAACTTATTTATAAACTCCATAAAAATGTGCAAGAACCTTTCAGTGAGTAATTATATTTTTCAAGAATTAGTTGTGTTTGTGAAAAATTTATTCAACTTCATTATGTACTAAATTTGCTATCAAAATTCTATTAAGTAAATTTGGATAAAATCGCTATTTTCTATTATTTAAATTGAATTTCTTAATGCATAAATAGATTCAACCTGTTGAAGAACCCCTAGATATTAGAATTATACAAACTTAACCACTCAAATCTACAGATCCAACCATTCATCACTGAACAAAATAAAAATAAAAAAATTACCAAAACATATAAAAAAAAAAACATATCCAAAAATTAAAATGTTGAAACTACTACTTTATTTTCAAACCTTCTACAACACAATTACTTTTATTACAAAAAAGCCTCCAAACACAATTACTTTTATTACAAAAGAGCTGCTTTATTTTCAAACCTTCTCCAGCACAAACACTTTTATTACAAAAGAGCTTTACAGAAAGCTAGAGTCTGAATGTCAAAAGAAACATACCAGACTCGTCATCCAAAAACATGGGTGTTATTTAGTACAAAGTGTCTGAATGTCAAATGATACAAATGACAAGCTCAAGGTTAAATGACAGAAATAACATGCATTGGAGTTTTTTTCACTGAAAGTTTGATTGGATTCCTTATTGCACAATCTCACAGTTTGAAAGCTTTGTAATCTCTTTGGGAATCACCTTCAGGTTATCACAATTGCTAAAATCGAAATATTTCAGACTTTTAAGCGTTCCTATTTGAGAGGGCAGCGATTTCAGCTTGATACAGTGACTAATGTTAAAAAACTGAAGGGAAGAAAGATTACTTACACCTTCATGGAGATTTCCAATCTCAGTCCAACTCAAATTAAGAAATTCGAGTTGTTTCAGTTCCCATAAAGATAATGGCAATGATTTTAATTGTGTACCGCTTAGATCCAGCACCTTAAGAGAAGTGAGCCCTTGTAGAAATGCTTCTGGAATTTCTTTCAATTCTGGAATCTCTTTCAATTCCAGTTTTCCTAGGAATAAGGTCACCAAATTTTGACATCTTAATTCCTTGTTGGGGAGAAACTTAATATTATTGCCCAAAACTGATATTCTTTGGTAGTCAATCCCTGTGTCGTCAGGGAATTCAGGGAATTGTTGAAGCATTTGGCCTGCTCTAAACAGACATTTCTCCTCAGTTTCTCCAATGTATATTGCCATGTCCCGCACAGCATCGTGAACTGTAATTACATTTTCTTGATGTTCAACTTGGAATAAGCAACGATTTTCAAGAAACGTAACATAGCTGTGCCCGGTGTCCTTGGTCTTAACGAGACCTTCGGCAATCCAAATTTGCACAAGTGGATTCACCCGAAAAGCAGTATCCTGAGGGAACATGGCACAATACAGAAAACAGCTTTTGATATGAGCATCCGGCAAACAATCGTAACTCCATCTCAATCTCTGAAACAAATCTCGATCAATGCGAGGATGCTGAGAAATTGGAGAAATGAAATCCGGTCTCTGCATTTGCCTTAGAGCACGCTCCCACTCATTTACATTGCTCTTGCCAATCATTGATGAGGCTATTAGATTTATGGCGAGGGGCAAACCTTTACACTCGCTGGAGATTTGTCTGGCGATATGCTCTATCTCCCCAGGAACATGGCCTCCTTCCTCTTTGAAAGCCACTTGGGAGAACAAATCCCATCCTTCGTCTCTGGACATGGCTTCTATTTCCATGCACTCTTCCGTCTTCATTTCTTCTATCAGATTTCTATTGCGAGTAGAGAATATGAGTTTGCTGGCTCTGTCATTGTTGAATTCCACGCCCAGTTCTCCCAGATCAAGTGCAGTCCACATGTCCTCTAAAACCATAAAAAAATTCTTGGCCTTCAGATATGCAGACAATTTCATCTTCCGCACATTAACATCTGTTTCGGCCAGGTCTAAGTTGACTTCGGAAGCAATAAGACCCTGCAACTCCGGAATTGGAAATTCAGCGACAGTAACCCAAATGACAACATCAAAGTCACTGACCTCCTTGTGGGTATTGAAGATCTTTTTGAGCAACGTTGTTTTTCCAACGCCACCTCTGCCGTATACCCCGATTCTCCGAACGTGGTCAGCTTGTGCGAGACACCTCTCGATCTGCGTCTCTGCCTGTCGTGGTGTCAAGGAGGCAATCTGTTGAGCACGACAAATCACTGAAAAATCTGTGCGTAGCTCATCAAAGAGCCCATTAAAACTTGTTGTCCACTTTCTGATTTGTGTAGAGAGACTGGGCTTAAAAAGGAAGGCACAGTCAATACCAAAACACTCATGTGGGCGTTGTGAGCTTTCGATCAATTCTCTGGCCTTTCCAACTGAACCTTCCATCCTTTCCACACAATTTTTCAGCGAGTCAGGGGGACTCTTTTGCTGATTGTAGAATTGATAGCTGATATCGCGCAAAAGGCCCTTCATACGATTTAACTGTTCTTGGAGAAGGCGACGGTTGTCACCCAAGCAAATAACATCATCTATCCGTTGGATGAGAGGAGCAATAATAACGGTGCTCATGACATTGGCTGCGGTTCCGCTCACAATATCCATTGGCGTTGCCATTGTTGGGAGGGAAGAAGAAAATAGAAGAAGCCAACAGCGCAGAATATGAATATAAAAGCAGGAGGGAGCACAGCAAGAACAGGGAGAACGGGGATTAAGTGAGGAGAAAGTGGTGTGGACGTATAAATAAAGAAAGGCGTAGCAATGGCGGTGAATTCAGAGAAGGAAGGATGACACAAAAAAGTTGATTCCCAACATCTTTAATTGACCACTTTGCACGCCACTGAAGATCATGTGTAATAGAAGTTGGCTGCTTTGTCCATATGCCTCACTCGGTTCAAAACAAGTGGGACAAAATCCAATCGGCTTTCACTATTTATTCACAAACATTGATGTTGGATGAAAATTTATTGTATTAAAATAATTATAATAATATAAATAAGTTTTTTTCATGATTAACCGCTCACACTCTTTCATGGTCTTCTAGATACTTTTCCTTTTAATCAAAGTTATAAGGAGAATCATTTATGCTTTATCAAGTTTTCATCGCAAGAAAGTAATTTTATGATTTTCTCTTATTATTCTCATCATCACATATTTTTCTTTTCCATTACGATTCTTTCAGCTTTTCAAAATTCCTATTTTAATTCTTTCATAACATTCAAAACGACATTTGTTTTTCTCATTACTAATTATATAAAAATAAAAAATTATATTTAAGATTTTCAAAATTCTCAAAACTAATGATTGAGATACTTTTCTAAGTTATATGAAAATCATTTAAGCAATTCAAAATGATTTTTATATTTGATAAGTTATATGAAAATCATTTAAGCAATTCAAAATGATTTTTATATTTGAAATAATTTTTTTTATTAAGTTAAAGATTGATTCTATAATTATAATAAAAGAGAAATAATATATATATATATATATTTTTTAGATGTTGATTTTTTTTTTCCATTAAATTAAAAATGATTTTTACAAATAAATATAAAAGGAATAAATGATGTAAAGAAATTAGGATGGTTTTAAAAACAGTTTTTTTCATTAAATTGAAGATTAATTTTATAATAATTTATAATAACATAAAAATTGATTTTTATAATTACAAAAAATAATAATAATGTAAATAAATTAAATGTTATTTTATTTTAATTGTTGATATACTAAATTAAAATTAATTATAAAATTTAGATTTAATTTAATTTATCTCATAATTTAATTTATTTTTTAATGATTAAAATACTAGTTCATATTCTTTATACTCAAATGTTCTAATTTCAATCTACTAATAATTGTTTTAGCATCTACTTCACATAATTTTATCACTCTTTATTGACACAATCCATAGTCACTTTATAGTATTTTATGTCTTTCCTACTATGTTTTTGCCACACTATGACTTCCAACACATTTTATATTAAATCTTAAGTCATTATACTTCACATAATTTTATCACACTTTATTGACACATAAGCCATAGGCACTTTGTATTTTATGCCTTTCATACTATGTTTTTCCCACACTATGACTTCCAACATATTTTATATTAAATCTGAAATCTTTATTATTATGTTATGGTAATATTATTGTTATTATTATAAATTTTAAGTCATTATTATTATGTTATTGTAATATTATTGCTATTATTATTGGTATGTTAAGCCCTTTAGTTGTAATTGTACTACTATTCGTTTCCTCCTAATAAATCATTTTACCATTTTTATTATATTAAAATTTTAAAATACGGATTAAATGTAATATCTTTATTCTAATATTTTCTAACACATGCAGTAAAAGATTTGATGAAACAAGTTTTTTACTCTTTAATTTTTAATTCAATTTGATGAAACAAGTTTTTTATTCTTTAATTTTTAATTCAATTAAAGATTGATTTAATTAGTTTTCTTTATATAATGATTTTTAAATATTTTAGAGATTCATTTTTATAATAAGATGGAAATTAATTTTTAAAAGATTGATTTTTAATGGAAATTCATTTTTATAATTAACAAAAAAAAATGATATAAAGAAACTAATTCTTATCTTATTTTAATTGTTGATATACCAAATTAAAATTAGTTATTAAATTTAAATATAATTTAATTATTTAAAAACATAATTTAATGTGTTAAAATAATAGTTAATATTATTTATATTTAAATGTTCTAAATTCCCCCTTTGTGTGATCTTATTCATTCATTATCTATATTTTCAACATATGGAATTACTCTTTTTTCCATTGTTTTGGTCAATAACATTTGGTATTGGATTTGTGTCCTTCTAATAAGTTATTATACCATTTTTTCTATATTTGTTTAGATGCTATGTTTTGATATTTGCTAACTCTAACACCTCCATGAGATTGTATTTTCTAATATTTTTTAATGATACACATGCATTAAAAGATTTGTTATAACACATCTTTTACTCTTTAATTTAATTAAAGATTAATTTTTATAATAAAAGAAATTAATTCTTACAATTAAAAGAAAAAATGATAGAAATAAATTAGTTTTCTTTATACTAAATGTTGAATGGTTTTTACATACTTTTTTTTTTTCAGTAAGTTAAAGATTAGTTCTTAAGATGAAAATTATTTTTTAAAAGATTGATTCTTATGATAAGATGGAAATTGATTTTTTTAACTACAAGAAAAATGATGTAAAAAAACTATTTCTGATCTTATTTTAATTGTTGATATACCAAATTATCTCAAAATTAAATTTATTTTTAAATATAATTTAATGTATTAAAATAATAGCTGATAGTCTTCTTACTTTAATAAATTTACTATTACTTTAGCTTTATCATCATCATCAATATTTATATTTACTATTACTATTACTTCTATTTCTTTAGTATTAGTATTTACTATTACTATTTGCTTTAGTATATTTACTATTACTACTAGTATATATCCATTTTAAACTTGGATCTATCAAGATGCTAGAGGGATCAAATCTCTCTAGGTGCAAACATTTTTTAGAGTGCAAAGCTTGAGAAAAGTCTAAAGGTCAAATCTATCGAGGTGAAAACCTTTAACCTTTTCTCAAGTTTTGCACTCTAAAAAATGTTTGCACCTCAATAGATTTGATCCCTCTCAGCCCTTGATAGATCCGGGTTTAAGATGGATCTATGGTGATATTCAAATGTTCTAAATTCAATCTAGTAACAAAATTTTTAGCATCTACTACACACAATCTTATCAGACTTTGTTGACACATAAGTCATAAACACTTTACATTCTTTCATTCCTTTGATAGTATGTTCTTCCCACACTATGAATTCCAACACATTGTATATTAAGCCCCAACTCATTGCACATTACATTGCTATTATTATATTATTATTATTATTATTGGTTAGCTAGGCTCTTTAGTTGTAATTATACCATTTGTCTTCTATATATACCTAGGACCTAGCTTTAGGAATCATCTCATATTTTGCAATTGATATATTGTAAAAGGAGGTTGCCTCCTAAAAAAGGCTTCTTATTCATTCATTCTCTATCTTTCCCAAGGCATGACATTACTCATTTCTTCTATTGTTATGTTATTTTGGGTGTTTGGTAAATAACATTTGGTATTAGAGAAAATGATCATTGGGTTTGACTCCTTCTAACAAGTCATCCTACCATTTTTTCTAAATGTTTTTTTGGTTATCTTCAGTGAGAGAAATTTTTAGGGTGCACATCAGACATAGCAAAGTCCATTCTAGTAAAATTTTAGATTTTGATTCACTATACTTTCAAAGATATAAGTTCTGGAAGTTTATTAGGGGAAATTTGAGGTAAAAATGGGCCTCCTAAGAGATATATTAATAAATTCTAAATCATTGATTTTATGGGGAAGGCATATTTGACAACTCACTCTATGTACAATTTAAATAACCATGGTTTTGTTACATTTAAAGGTTGACTAGAAAGAAAATTAATAAAAAATGATCTATTGATGTGATTGATAACTTTCCCAAAAAACATTGTACTTCAACAACTAATGCATTTCTTGGAGACTAATTTAAATAATAAAATATATTCGCAATAAAAAAACATTAAAACATAGCAATGCATTAGTGTGTCACCTTTGTGACACTAAGAGGATTGAAGATGGAAAACACTTTCTCTTAGATTGTCCACCCTATACCAAAATTACATCTTAATTTCAAAATATTTGTCACACTACGAGCCTTCCTAACCTTTTAACTCAACAAAACTATGGTGATCTTGGAAAGCTTCTCTCAATAACCTTTTAACTCAACAAAACTATGGTGATCTTGGAAAGCTTCTCTCAATTATTTTTGAGAAAAAAAACAAAAATCCAAAGAATTACAAGTAATCCCTTACCGTCTTAAGGTCCAACCGACCATTTCGGCCTCAGTGAAAATGAATCATCATCATCATCATCAATATTTATGTTTCACAATTTTGAATCTTCAAAGTTTTTATTTAAAAAAAAAAAACAAGATTCATTTTTATTTTTTATAAATTTTTTTAAAATGGAAAAATGTAATCTATGCATAATTTTAATTTAAATAAAAACAAATACAAAATTAACCTTGGCATAATTTTAATTTAAAAAAGGCTAAGAAATATAACGTGGGAATAATTTTAAATTTTTTAAAAACACAAAAAATTACACTACTTTGTCGAATCATCGTTGAAAACTAGTCCAAGCACCATTGATATCATTTGGAGGTCTAGGTGGGTGGGTTGAATCGGGTATTGGAATCATTTGGAGGTTTGGGCGGGAAGGTAGAATCACCATTTAAATCGTTTGGAGATCCTTTCTTGGGTGGGTTGAATCACCACTGCAAATCTTACCATTATTGTCGAAAACGGTCCAGAGGAGCAAACTCGCTCCAACCAACATGAGCGTACACAAGAATAGAGATTTACATTACTCAGATGTGACCCATATCCAATATTTGGAATAAATGAAATTTTTTCTCTT
>CBVK0101583686.1:0-34705 GCA_900067695.1 Picea abies | reverse complement strand
AAAACCTTCATTTAGGCTCTCAAAATGGCCCCGGAAGTTAAAACCTACTAAAAATAGTAAATTGCCAGAATTGCCAGAAAACTGTTTTGAGCCAGTCAAAAAAGGTGGGTGGCCACCGATATCCACCTGGATCACTATGAACTGCTAAAGGGGGAGAAGGTACTGTTTCTTCCTTCTTCTTAAATAACTTGACTCCCTCTAAAGTCTGAAGGATAGACATATATCTTTTTCGATGTTGCTAACCTGGAGACATCCCATGTCTTCTCAGGTCCTCTACTGTCTCTATAGTACTTTGCTAGCCTCTCGTACTAGGATAATAACCAAGATGAACTCCCATAGGGATAAAAATCAAAATGGCCTCTTGTACTAGGATAATAACCAACCAAGAAGAATTGGACTCCCGTACCATGGATCATGGCCCTTCAATAATGAAATAAGAAATCTGGCCTCCTGTACTAGGATAATAACCAAGATGGATTCCTATAGGGATAACAACCAAAATGGCCTCCTGTAGTAGGATAACAACCACCCACAAAAATTTGGACTCCCATACCAGGGATAATGGTCCAAGTCATGAGGGCTCCCACACCAGGGACAATACCTTTCATTATCAAAAGCAAGCTACTATGGAGTAATGATAAAATCAATTAAGGAAAGTAGTACAAAACTTACCTTAGTCTACAATCAAGCTCAATATTACTTTTTGTCTTCTTGAGAAGACTGAGATAGAGAAGAACTCCTCATCGTTCTTGCTTGCATTCCTTGACTTATTTTGATGTGGCTTACGTTTCTTTCCCTTCACATCACTAGCTGCAAGTCTAGTCTCATAGTGACAAGGGCTTGAAACCTTGCACATTACTAATTACTAGCTGCAAGTCTAGTCTCTTTGATATTCAAGTCTTAGTCTCCTTTAATAAGGTGCACTTATAACACACACTCAAAATTCACACCAGGAATAATTTTGAAACAAGTTTTAGAAATTTACCTCAAAACGAAAATGTCTTCAAACTCAGGTTTAGAACTTGGCTGATATACTTCCTTAGATCTGCCTTTTATCACAACTCCAAATATGCCCTTTTTTAACTTTAGAACAAGTCTAGAATTTTCTTCATAATTTTCCTCAGAACAAGCCTCAATATGTTCATAAAGAATTGCCTTATCCTTGCTGTACCAACACCTTTTCTCATCCCATTACCCACTTGTAACATGTTGCTGTCACATTGCTGTTTTCTACCTCCTTTCTTTGTTGTGTCAGGCCTCTGCAACTACTGTTTGAATGCACCTCAGATATGCCTTCAAAGTGCTGTTTGAATGCACTTTAGATATTCCTTCAAAGTGTTGTTTGAATGCACCTCAGATCTGCCTTCAAAGTTGTTTCAGGATAGGCCCAAATTTTCTCCCTTAACTATCTCAGAATTGAGCCTTATATTTGCCGTAGAATAGGCCTCAGAGTAGGTCTGAATCTCATCAAATGTATCCCATAAATTTTATTTAGATCAACTTCAAAAATAGACCTTAGATCTGCCCACAAGACTGCTTTTAAGATACCTCAGGGTCTGCCTCAGATCTCCCTAAAAAACCGGTCTGTAATTTTGTTTTAGGTCAGAGTTTAAGTCCGTAATAGGTGTGTTGTTAGGAATATTTTGAGGCATCCCTAGAGGGGCCTCTCCATGTTGATAACCACCTTAAACAAGGCTCGACCAGGTCTAATATGACTACAACCAGCCTTGAACTTCACCACATAAATTTCAGGGAAGGTTCAACCTTCTCCTTACACCTACAATAGGGGTCTAGCAGCCTTTAAGTGTCCACAACCTATCTTCATTGAATGTGCAATAGGTCATCTCCAGGAACTGCTCTGATACCATGTGGAATTTATCTCAAGCATGTAGTTTATTTCAATTTATCGTGTACTAAACCATAATCACTGCAACAACACTACACTAGCTGTAGTAAACCAAGATCACAAGAAGAATAAGCATGCACAAAAGACACCAGAATTTATCCTGGGAAAACCCTTCTCAATCAAGGGAAAAACCCAATAATCCTTTTCTTATATTGCCAAGACAAGTTCCACCATCCACCACCAAACCCTAACACATAAGAGGGTTCCCTATAATTGAGAAATCTAGTGCCTTAGAAAGATGCATACTTCAATTGTACAAGTAGGTCTGAAATAATGATATGACAAGTGAGAGTGATACACAATGGGGATCTATCTCTCATACAAATACAAGAATTAGACACATCAAATGGAAGTGTCTATTGGCACAATAAGGCCGAATTCTATAACTCAATCATATAATTCATTATTACACAATATTAATTATCTTTTCATGGTGGGGTCGACTTGTAAATTAGGGTTACATAGTAAATCTTAAACTTAGAAAATATAGCAAGGATCTCTCACATGCTCTGGTCCTCAACCACTAGGGACACTTCCACCTATGCTCAGCCACATGGACGTCACTCTCAACAGATTAACTCAACTAAGTCTATAGGATTACTATCTGGAGAGCCATCTCACGTCGAGTCAACTAAGTCCATAGGAGTCAGATAGAAGACCATCTCAAGTCATCTAAACTCAGTCCAGAGGAGCATGACAAGATACCATACGTAATCTCATCTCAGTCCAGAGGACTATGACACACCCATCACATGGGCTCTCTCATAGATCATCTCAACTCATTCCAGAGGAGAACGATATGGAGACTGTCTCATGAAGCTGAAATCAACAACATAAACAACCCCTTCCAGAAGTTGGAAGTGAACTTGGGATCTCTATCTATCATTATTTCCTTAGGCACACCATGTAGCCTAACAATTTCCTTCATATAAATCTATGCAATATTGGCTACCTTGTGAGTTGTTTTCACTGGAATAAAATGTGAAACCTTTGTAAGGTTGTCCACCAATACCATGATGGAATAATGCTTCTTTGTTTTTCTTGGCAACTTGGTGATAAAATATATTGTAACTACCTCCCATTTTTATTCAGGAATGGGAAATGTCTGTAACAATCTTGTTGAATGCCTATGCTCAGTCCTTACTTTTTGATATTCCATGCACCTGGATATGTAATCAACCACATCCTTATTTATTCTAGGCTATAAATACCAACATCTTACCACTGCAATTTTCCTCTGGTACCCTGATGACCAACATATGGTATATTGTGCATTTATTTCAACACTATATTTCTCAATTCCTGAGTGTTAAGAACATAAAATTTATCCCTAAACAAGATAATTCCATACTATTCTACTCTATCTAGAATTTAGTGTGGGTTTCTTAAACAAGTGTTCAATACCTCCATGATATCTATCTTTAGCTCAAACTTTCTTCCCATGAGATAACTCCTCCACTTTTTTAAGGCATGAACTATAGCTTCCATCTCTAATTCATGGGTAGCATAATTTATTTCATGCTCTTTAATATTCCTTGACTCATAACATATGACATGCCCATTTTGTGTAAGGAATCTACCAACCCCTTCCTTGCATGAATCTGTGCACACAACAAAATCTTCTTTTGTATCGATAGCCTTTAAATAGGTGCACTAGTCAATAATTCCTTCAACCAGTGGAATGCACCACATCAACCTAGGAGAATTATCATGGTACATCAATACTTCCTCCCATCTTTTTCCACTAGAGAATTATTTCCAGAATTTATGAAGTCAATATCTCTCTTTGGTAGCAATCTTGGAAACTCCCCAAATACATCTTCATATTCCTTCAAAACTGGGTAGTCTTCAATATTGGGTTCCTTATCCTTTGTCGAATATTCCATATGAGCGATATATATATGGCACCCTTTCCTAACAAATATTTTCAGCTGCAATGATGAAATATATATGACAACTATAGGTCTTGGAATACCTTACAACATCCTTGAATTCCCTTCCTCATGAAGACATGTGAAATCCTTGTTGTAGAAATCTAGGACAACGCGATGCTTGTCCAACCAATCAATACCAATTAAGCAATCATATGACCCGAGTGGTATGATATTCAAATCCACCTTAGTGTTAAATCCATTCATGCTTACTGGGAAATCCTTGACAAGTTCATTGATTTTACTCTTGGTTCCAGTGGCTAGCTGAACCAACCAGGAATTTTCATGCTTACATCTCTTCAATTTAAACCTTTCAACTATTTTCGAATCTATATTGATATGACTAGCTCCAAAATCAATCAAAATAGCTATGGGATGATTATCAATCTTACATTCTACCTCATTCATGTAGGATTAGTAATATGCTTGTATATTTTCCAAGGCTGCATAAATCCTTGGCATGCTACTACCCACATCATCCATTGTATCAACTTCCTGACTATTATGATTAGTCCTCATCCTATCTTCTCTGTGAGGATAATACTTGTACATGTGTTCTCTTTCACATTCCCAACACTTTATGGGATATTGTCTTGGAATTTTCCCCAAGGAATCTATCATTTAGAAGGACAAGAGTCTTGGGCCACATGGATGGATTGTAGAATTCTTCTTGGGACTCTATGATTTTAGAGAATAATACTTATTAAGGATAATGAACGAATCTAGACTAATAAGGAAGGTGTTGGGAGAATTTAATGCAACCCTCATTGCATTAATACCCAAAAAACATAATTCATTCTCAATTGATGAATTCAAACCCATTTTCTTATGAAACTATACTTACAATATACTAGATAAAATCAAAGCATTGAGGGTTAAAAGGATTTTTTTTGAAACCATATCCAAGGAACAATTTGGGTTCTTCCATGGAAGGAAAATTCATGATGCCATTGGCTAGTATGTCCCAATGGTGAACTAGATTATAGGGTGCATAGACCAAGTTGCTAGAAATAAATATACGTTCTCGTTTTTCCATAGATAATATAGCAATATTGTCACCCAACCTTAGGCACAAAGGCCACCCCCGCGCACCTTAACCTTGACAGACAAAATAATTCCAGTAGAAAACCAATAGCCAAGCAAGGGTAGCACACCAAGCAAGAATAAAAAGAAACTGAGCAATAATTCCAAACCATAACCAAGAGACCAAGTCCAACCAAAATCCAAAATCCTAGTTGCAGCAGTTGCAACTGCACTCCCTCTCCAAACTTACACACCACTAGTCTTATGCAGTTGTGAGTGAGTGAGTGACAAATGAGCTCTAACACCCTCTATTTATAGTCCTCCAATTGACCTAACT
This sequence comes from Picea abies, assembly GCA_900067695.1. Taxonomy (NCBI): domain Eukaryota; kingdom Viridiplantae; phylum Streptophyta; class Pinopsida; order Pinales; family Pinaceae; genus Picea; species Picea abies. Next base: position 29,508 of record CBVK0101583686.1, on the reverse strand, counting down.
GGGACGACTTCTCTTCTTGGAGACTAATAAATCAATATTAATTATTCTCTTGAGTCGACTTGTCTTCTAGGGTTATTATCCAACATTTTATGGTTTGTCTTGCTTCTCAGAATATTCTAGTCTTGTCAAAGGTTACAGATGGAGGTTAATACCTCCCGCAGCTACCATAATGTCAACACTCCCTCCTAGCTAGGGAGGTATTAAAGGTAATGGTCTCGAGCACAAATAAACCATTCAATTGGTAGCATCATCATAGCCACACATGCTATCTCATGATCACGTAGATCAACTCATGAGAAATATCATCACTATCGGTATCATCTGATAGCATCAACTGAATCATCTCTTGAACCCATACTCCATATGAGTAATTGAGCATGATGCTAAATAATTCACTCACTCCACAGAGTGATACAAGGACCATTCTTATAATCTAGACATATGTCCTAGGAGAATGAATGTCCCAATAGATGTTGAAGGCTACGCCATGGGCTACAGAGACCATTCCTGTAGGAATGTCAGTCTCGAACTATTTTCTAATCGACCATATGTACCATAGAGATACGTATCTACTTATATTCATTAGAAAATATCGGTCCTGAACCATTTTCCTAATCGGGCCACAATCCGTGCCTTAGGAAAATACCAGTCTGTGACACGTCAACAAATTGTCAACCTGGACCATTCTCCACAGAGAGAATGCACGTCCACTAGAAATCTGTTCTATCTGGACCATTTTCCTCCTGGAGAATGTCTGTCCACCAACACAATGACTATCCATTTAGCTGGAAATCACCTCCAACACTAGTGGTAGTCTCCATGGCACTCATATAGTAACATTCTACTGCTATAATGCCATCCAATAGAGCACAATTGTGTCTATACATAATAGTATACAACTACTATCCAGTGGTACATAAGCACTCCTAATAGCACACCGCTACTAACAAGGTGACACACAATCACTACCACTGGATCATATCCACCATAGTAGCATACAACTACTGTACAAAGACATACACTATCCAAAACAACCATATCATCTGATATCAACCTGTATAAAAAATATCATGATACAAGCTGAGTCATATGGGCCATTCTTCCACTCACATCCGTGAGATATGGAAGAGAATCTACCCTAAGAAAGTAAAACATCATCCATGGGCTATTTGGACTATTCTTCCCAAGCATAGAAGAATAACTGTCCCTGATTTCTGAGCCTGGACTATTCAGCTAGCTGGGCCATTCCTCCGGCACTAATCATAGTGAAACCTGGAGATAATGAGTTTTCCTTAGAGAATTCCTATCCCTAATTGATGAACCTGGACCATTCACCTAAATGGGCCATTCCTTCGGCACTAATCATAGTGAAACCTGTAGAGAATGAGTCTGCCCTAGGGAATGACTGTTCGGACCATTTCCTATGGAAATGACTGTCCTGCACCAACCTCCAAAATGGACCATTACTCGATACTACTCACATATATGAACTTCGAAATAATGACTGCCTGATGAGGTGGAACATTCTACTTGACAACTACTCCGAGTGAATACCAAGAAGAATGACTATCCTAGACCATTCCCCCACACTATCCACAAGGGGAATCACTGTCTATGGTACATCAACAATCTATCAGACCATTTTCATTACGAAAATGACTGTCCGATATGGACCATTTTCCGAATTGGAAAATGACCGTCTGTCAAAAATCTCGAACCACTTTATGGACCGGAAAGGAACTGTCCAACCTGGACCATTTTCCAAACTGGAAAATGATTGTCCGTCAGAAATATCGAACCACTTTATGGACTGGAAAGGAACTGTCCAACCTGGACCATTTTTTGAACTGGAAAACGACTGTCCATAAATCAATAACATATCAGTGTTGCCTCCCAACCTAGGAGTAATCACTTCCTTTTTCAATAAGGAAGTCATATTCATGAGCCCCAACTTGTCCCTTAAGTATGCAAACTTTTCATCTTGGATAGAGGCTTTACCAAAATATCTCCTATCTTCTCATCCGTGGAGATAAATTGGAGAACCACTTCTCCCCTCTAGAATTTATCACGAAGAATATAATTCTTGATCTCAATTTGATTCAACCTTTCATTGAACACTAGGTTCTCTGAAAGATTCACATAGATTTGATCATCACAATATATCACGGTCAAATTCAACACCTGATCAGACAGCCCATAAATGAACTTACGGATCCACACTACTTTTGTACAAGCATCACAAGTTCCAATATACTCTGCTTCTACAGTGCTAAGCGAAACAGACTTCTATTTCTTGTTAGCCCATGACATCATGGAAAATGTCAAATTGAAACATATCCAAGTAGCACTTATTATGTCATCTGTACTCCTTCCCCAATCTGAATCAATAAATCCATGCACATGTATATCATAACTCAAACATCCCACAAGGAAAATATCCATCTAAGTATTCTCCAATTACATTAACTAGTCAATCAATTGTCGATACAAAGATGGGTCTACTATATCATAGTATCTCAAGTCTTCAGATGTGTCATTATGGGAGTTTTCCATGGATTTTTAATCCATCACCCTAGACTTATGAAGAACCATTTTAATATACTTCCTACGTCATAGGAAGTTTTCACCATGCTTCTTCTATACATGAGAGGCTCTGCACCGAGTTTATTTGAATCCATACAAGGTCTTCTTCCATCTGCATACAAGGGTATCTTTCTGGTATACCTCAAAACCTTGTTGCTTGACTACTTCTAGTGGATTCAAACTGGTTCAATTGGTTGTTCTGACTTTTTATTTCTTTCTTGGAATCTTCAAGTTCTTCCTCATGTTTTTCTTCAATGTTGGATTCCATGGAATATTCTATATACTACATGCCCTCCTTTTCTGAAGCATCCAAACTTCCGTCATAGGAACATAAATGTAGATGGACAACCAAGGATATTCAAGGCTTCTTTTTGAAGAAGAATTCTTCTAGAGTCAAGCTGAACATGTGCTGCTTATCATGGTTGTTACTTCCATTGAAGAACATGGATAGATACTTCATAGTCTTTACATATTCTTCTTCAATGGATCATATCATTGGGGATTAGCTTCCTCCTAATACCAACTTCATTCCTGAATGAGCAATATGCATGCTCTTCTTTTGGAATTATGTGATCGACTCCCTCCATCTAAGAGAGTCCATGCTTCTGTCTTCTGCATCTCTCTTTTCTTTATGCAAAGTGTCACAAGCATGTTCTATTTTCCTTTTTATTCTTGACTTCCTTCGAGTCTGACTCCTCTGAGTCTCTTTAAGTTTGTTTCTATTTGTTCATATTACTACCCATCTGGAAGTTGTGTCATCCTTATAAAATTCTTCTATGACAACTTACGCAAGGATTGTTCATCAAACATATTTCACAAGGGTACTTGCCTGGAAAAAGAATAGCAAGAGAAAACAAGAAATATCTATCTAGAGGAGATGTTAGTTCAACTTGCAAACAAGTAAAATAAACATCTATATCAATAGTATTACTATGCAATCGAGTATTCATTTCACCTAGAAATGATAGAATCTTTCAAAGTCTGCTTTCACAATTTGTACTGTAGTAGCTATCACCATTGATATACACAAATTTGAAGGTTAGCAATTTAATCAAACATGGAACCTGAAGCCTCAACTGCTATGGAGGGTGCGCTTGTTCCTATGAATGCACTAAATCCTATATTACAACTTGGAAAAGGTCTCTAATACTTTTCCTACAAACAAAATCACATTTTGCTAGATGATATAACTTGGATAACATATACAAGTGCATACCTTTTAAGTCTTGTAACATCATCGAACTTGTCTTCCAATCTGAAACTAGATACCATCTTGACAAGAAGAGATTATAAACTCAATCAAAACATTCAATGATTAGAACAATATAGAAAATCTAAAATTTCAAATTTGACAACAAAATCAATTTGACCAGAGGTCAACCTTTGACTTTGAATTTGACCAGTCAAACTTTGACAAAAAATTCAAACTTGACATTTTTTCTAGCTGAGAGTACCAAGAGGTACGCTAGGCTAGGGCGCACTAGGATTTCAATGAATTAGGTCAAACATTTCATCATATGTTCCTGAACACAAGGATCTCATCCCTAGTGAAGCCACCCGATGTTGTATGGCTGTGGGTGTGGTGTTGTCAACAACCCAAACTATTTGATGACCTTAGCTGAGATGAGGTTCTTTTGGCTATCGTTATCAACAATGAAATGCAACAGGGTCCCCTTCACCCACATCTGTGAATGGGAGACGCGCTCCACCTCTTTAGAATCTACTGATTCTTCTGGTTGAATTGTTGCAGTCATGAAAATGGCAGTGGGGTCTGCGTCGATTATCTGTCTGTTTTCAATATTTTCTAGATAGAATTTTGAATTAGGGTTCGAATTCTTGTCTTTGACCTCGACCACCAATGACTTTTTCGAGCGGCATTCATTAGTGTTGTGACAGGGGATTTTGTGGAAGTCACACCACTTCCCAGTGTCATTCTTCATCTTCCATTTACCAATTTTGTCCTGTGTCTTGGACTGGTTGTCTAGAGGATGTTGGTTAGGGCTGTCTTTACTGTGCTTTGGCTGTTGCATATTTTCATACCAAAATTCCCATTTGTTCTGGTGCCTAAATTTCTTCTCAATTTCGATAGCATATTGATAGGAAACTCCCAATGATGAGATGTTTAGGAAATCCATTTTAGTTTGGATGTACCTATGCAGATCCCCAAGGTATTTCAAAACCAGATGCCACTCGGAGTCCTTGATAACCATCTTGGTGCATAAGGTATGGAAAATATTTGTGAACTCTGACATTGTTTGGCTCTTCTCTTGCCGCATTGTGGTCCATCTCATGTACTGGTCTTCATAGTTATCAACATGATAGTACCGTTCTTTGACCACATCCACAAAAAATACCAAGTGGGCTTGGCCCCATACATTCCAAATTCCTCTGTGGAACTTATCTCCCAGTAAGTTTCCCACCAATGTTTGACATGGGGGAGAGCCTTGAGGAGTGCGAAGGTGATATTTTCCCTGTAGGAAAATTTTTGAATAGAGAAATAACCTTTTAATAGATTTAGCCATTTTTCTATAGCATCCGCATCTATACGACCTTCAAATATGGGCATATCAAAATTAACTTGTACCTTGAAGGCAAAGGTTCCTCCAAAATGGCTGCTTGATGAAGATGCACATGTTGCTATCATCAGGCGTTGAAGAATGTGTGAAAATTTTTCCATCATTTCGTCCCTCGGTCGCGCGAGAGCTTGCTCAAGCAACATGTTAATAAAATCTTCTGCTCCATCATCTTTCTTTTCTATCACCATCGAGGGTTTCTTAGGTGTGTGAGAGTGATTGTCCTCAAGAGAGAAAAACTCAAGACCCAACTAGCTATACTCGGACCTCGTCGAGGACATGCGATGAAAAATGATCAAGAGAAATCTGCTCTGATACCACTAATCCACCATCCACCACCAAACCCTAGCACATAAGAGGGTGCCCTATAACTGAGAAAGATAGCGCCTTAGAAGGATGCACACTTCAGCCGTACAAGTAGGTCTGAAATCATGAGATGACAAGTGAGAGTGATCCACAATGGGGATCTAACTCTCATATAAATATAATACTTAGACACATCAAAAGGAAGTGGGGCCGAATTGTACCCTTTTACACAATTAGGGTTACTTAGTAAATCTTACTCTTAGACAATATATCAAGGATCTCTCAAATCCTCCAGTTCTCAGCCACTAGGGACATGTCCACCTGTGCTCAATCACAGGGACGTCACTCTCAATAGATTAACTCAACTAAGTCCATAGGAGTACTATATAGAGATCCATCTCAAGTCAACTCAACTAAGTCAATAGGAGTCAGACATGAGACCATCTCAAGTCGTCTCAAATCAGTCCAGAGAAGCAAAAAAAGAGACCACACATCATCTCAACTCATTCCATAGGAGTTTGACACACCCATCACATGGGATCTCTCAAATATAGTCTCAACTCAGTCCAGAGGAGAATTTTCTAGAGAATGTCTCATGAATTTGCAATCAACAACACTCCCTCTCAGCTAGGGAGACATTCTCCACTAGGCCAAGTCTCTCATGGAAGTACTCAAACTTTGTATTGGCAAGCAGTTTGGTGAAGACATCTACAACTTGCTCGTGTGTAGAAAGGTACTCCGAATGTACTGCTTTCCTTTGCACCATATCTCTGATGTAATGGTATTTGATCTCAATGTGTTTCGATTTATTGTGAAACGCATGATTCTTGAAGAGCTTCACACAACTCTGGTTTTCGCAATGGATAATGGTGGAATCTATCTAAGGACCAAATAAATATGCAAGGAGCTTGCGAAGCCACATTGCTTCATGGATTTCCACAAATAATGCAATGTACTCTGCTTTGGCGGTACTCAAAGCCACAAAAGTATGTTTTCTGCTACACCAGGAAACCATGGCAGACCCCAAAGTAAAACAACAACTGGATGTGCTCTTTCGGTCCACTACGCTCCCTACCCAATCTGCATTGGCATATCCCTGAAATCTCATTTCTACACTGGAGGCATATCTCAGGCCATAACCAACTATGCCTCATAGATATCTCAACACATGATTTGCTTCTATATAGTGTGGTTATCTCGACTAACTCATAAAATGACTGAGTACACTCACTACATAGCATATATTAGGTCTGGTGTTAACCGGATACATCAATGATACAATCAACTGTCTGTAAATATGTGGATCAATATCTCTTGAATTAGTAGAAGCCTCGTTCATTTTCTTTAGGTTCATCAACATTGGTGTAGGCATAGATCTGCAGTCTGTCATCCCAAATTTCTTCAATATCTCGACTGTATATTTTCCTTTACTCAGAAAAATCTCATCATTCCTCTAGCATATTTCTATCCCCAAGAAGTAGTTCATCATACCAAGGTCCTTCATCTCAAATTCAAAAGCTAATGCATGCTTGCATTAAAAAATGAGGATTTCTAAATCGATGAGGAATAAGCCATCAACATATAGGACCAGAATCATACACTCGTCACCAACAATGTGATAGTATAGGTTGGGATCAACAACACTCTTGCTGAAGCCCAAACTCATAAAGTATCCAACAATCATGCTCAAGGTGCCTACTTTAGTCCATACAAATATTTCTTCAACTTGTATACATGAGACTCCTTCTCATGTGTCACGAATCTATCTAGCTGTTTGATAGAAGCTTCTTCCTCAATATCACCATTGAGAAAGGATGTCTTTACATCCATCTGATGTAGTCTCCAACCTATGGATGCTGTAAGAGAAATAATCGTACAGATGGAAGTGTATTTTGGAAACATGAGAAAATGTCTCCTCATAATCTATTCCCTCCACCCGAGAGAATATCCTAGCCACAAATATCCCTTTGTACTTATCAACACGTCCATCGACTGCATGTTTGATCTTATATATCCACTTGGAAGTCACTACATACTTCCCTTTTGGTCTCATAACAATATCCCACACATCATTCTTCAATATGGACTAATACTCTTTGGTCATGGCAGCTTTCCAAACCTGTCAACCTGCTGCTTCTCCATGACACGAAGGATCAGTATAAATGATGTGGCTTATAGCTGAAACATAGCTCGATATTCTCTGTGGTCTCTTGGTCTTTTAGAATGTATCATGAGGAGATGCATATCCCTCTAATTGCAATAGAGTCTGTCGAGCCCATGTAGGCCTCTCCCGACCTACTTCCATGTCTCTGGGAATCATCAGATGGATCTACAGGATAAACTAGATCAATAACTGTCTCCCTATGAACTGCTAAAGGGGGAGAAGGTACCATTTCTTCCTTCTTCTTAAACAGTTTGACTCCCTCTGAGTCAAGTGACTCCATCTGAAGTCTGAAGGATAAACATCTTCCTTTTCCGATGTTGCTAACCTGGAGACATCCCATGTCTTCTTAGGTCCTCTACTATTTCTACAATACTTTTCTAGCCTCTCATACTAGGATAATAACCAATATGAACTCTCGTAGGCATAACAATCAAAATTTCCTCCTGTACTAGGATAATAACCAACCAAGAAGAATTGGACTCCTGTACCATGGATCATGGCCCTTCAATAATGAAATAAGAAATCTGACCTCCTGTACTAGGATAATAACCAAGATGGATTCCCATAGGAATAACAACCAAAATGGCCTCCTGTACTAAGATGACAACCAACTAAGAAAATTTGGACTCCCATACCAAGGATAATGGTCCAATCCCACACCAGGGATAATACCCTTCATTATAAAAAACAATCTACTATAGAGTAATGATAAAATCAATTAAGGAAAGTAGTACAAAACTTACCTTAGTCTACAATCATGCTCAATATTACTTTTTGTCTTCTTGAGAAGAATGAGATAGAGAAGAGCTCCTCATCATTCTTGCTTTCATTCCTTGATTTATTTTGATGTGGATTATGTTGCTTTCCTTTCACATCACTAATTGCAAGTCTAGTCTCATAGTGACAAGGGCTTGAAACCTTGCACATTACTAGCTGCAAGTCTAGTCTCTTTGATATTCAAGTCTTAGTCTCCTTGAATAAGGTGCACTTATAGCACACACTCAAAAGTCACGCCAGGAATAATTTTGAAACACGTTTTAGAAATTTACCTCAAAACTAAAATGTCTTCAAACTCAGGTTTAGAACTTGGCTGATATACTTCCTCAGATCTACCTTTTATCACAACTCCAAATATGCCCTTGTTTAAATTTAGAACAAACCTAGAATTTGCTTAAGAATTTTCCTCAAAACAGGCCTCAATATGTTCATAAAGAATTTCCTTATCTTTGCTGTACCAACACCTTTTCTCATCCCATTACCCACTTGTAAGATGTTGTTGTCACAATGCTATTTGCTGCCTCCTTTCTTTGTTGTATCAGGCCTCTGCAACTGCTATTTGAATGCACCTAAGATATGCCTCCAAAGTGATGTTTGAATGCACTTTATATCTACCTTCAAATTTCTTTTTGAATGCACCTCAGATCTACCTTCAAAGTTGTTTCAGGATAGGCCTGAATTTTCGCCCTTAACTGTCTCAGAATTGTGCCTTATCTTTGCTGCAAAATAGGCCTCAGAGTAGGTCTGAATCTCATCAAATGTACCCAGAAATTTTCTTCAGATCAACTTCAAAAACATACCTCAGATCTGCCCACAAGAATGCTTTTAATATACCTTAGGTTATGCCTCAGATCTCCCTAAAAAATTGGTTTGCAATTTTGTTTTAGGTCTGAGTTTAAGTCCATAATAGCTGTGTTGTTAGGAATATTCTGAGGCATCCCTAGAGGGGCCTCTCCATGATGGTAACACCTTAAAAAAGGCTCGACCAGGTCTAATATTCCCACGGCCAACCTTGAACTTCACCACATAAATTTAAGGGAAGGTTCAACCCTCTCCTTACACCTAAAACATGGGTGTAACAGCCTTTTAGTGTCCACAGTCTGTCTTCATTGAATGTGCAATAGGTCATCTTCAGGAACTGCTCTGATACCATGTGGAATTTATCTCAAGCACATAGTTTATTTAATTTATCATGTACTGAACTATAACCATTGCAACAACACTACACTAGCTGCAGTAAACCAAGATTGAAAGAAGAATAAGAATTCACAAAAGACACCAGAATTTATCCAGGGAAAACCCTTATCAATCAATGGAAAAACCCAACAATCATTTTCTTATATTTCTAGGAGAAGATCCACCATCCACCACCAAACCCTAGCACATAAGAGGGTTCCCTATTATTGAGAAAGCTATCGCCTTAGAAGGATGCATACTTCAGCCACACAAGTAGGTCTGAAATCATGAGATGACAAGTGAGAGTGATCCACAATGGGGATCTATCTCTCATATAAATACAAGAATTAGACACATCAAATGGAAGAGTCTATTGGCACAATAGGGATGAATTATATAACTCAATGATATAATTGATCATTACACAATATTAATTATATTTTCATGGTGGGGTCGACTAGTACCCGTTTACACAATTAGGGTTACATAGTAAATATTACTCTTAGACAATATAGCAATGATCTCTCACATCCTCTAGTGCTCATCCACTAGGGACATGTCCATCTGTTCTCAGCCACATGGACATCACTCTCAACAGATCAACTCAAATAAGTCCATAGAAGTACTATCTGGAGATCCATCTCACGTCGACTCAAGTAAGTCCATAGGAGTCAGATAGGAGACCATCTCAAGTCATCTCAACTCAGTCCAGATGAACACGACAAGATACCATACATCATCTCAACCTAGTCTAGAGGAGTATGACACACCCATCACATGGGCTCTCTCACAGATCATCTCAAATCATTCCATAGGAGAACGATACAGAGAATGTCTCGTGAAGCTACAATCAACAACATAAACAAACCTTTCCAGAAGTTGGAAGTGAACTTGGGATCTCTATCTAACATTATTTCCTTAGGCACACCCTTGTGAGTTGTTTTCACTGGAATAAAATGTGAAACCTTTGTAAGGTTGTCCACCACTACCATGATGGAATATTTCTTCTTTGTTTTTCTTGGCAACTTGGTGATAAAATCTATTGTAACTACCTCCCATTTTTATTCAGGAATGGGAAATCACTGTAACAATATTGTTGAATGCCTATGCTCAGTCCTTAATTTTTGACATTCCATGCACCTGGATATGTAATCAACCACATTCTTATTCATTCTAGGCTAGAAATACTAGCCTCTTACCACTGCAATTTTCCACTGGTACCCTGATGACCAACATATGGTATATTGTGCATTTATTTCAACACTACATTTCTCAATTCTTGAGTGTTAAGAACATAAAATTTATCCCTAAACAAGAGAATTCCATACTATTCTACTCTATATGGAATTTAGTGTGGGTTTCTTAAACAAGTGTTTCATACCACCATGATATCTATCTTTAGCTCAAACTTTCTTCCCATGAGATAACTCCTCCACATTTTTAAGGCATGAACTACAACTTCCATCTCTAATTCATGGGTAGCATAATTTCTTTCATGCTCTTTAAGATTCCTTGACTCATAACATATGACATGCCCATTTTATGTAAGGAATCTACCAATCCCTTCCTTGCATGAATCTGTGCACACAACAAAATCCACTTCTGTATCCATAGCCTTTAAATAGGTGCACTAGTCAATAATTCCTTCAACCAGTGGAATGCATCACATCAACTTGGGAGAATTATCCCGGTACATCAATACTTCATCCCATATTTTTCCACTAGAGAATTATTTCCAGAATTTATGAAGTCAATATCTCTCTCTGGTGGTAATCTTGGCAACTCCCCAAATACATCTTCATATTCCTTCAAAACTGGGTAGTCTTCAAGATTTGGTTCCTTATCCTTTTTCCAATATTCCATATGAGCGACAAATATATGGAACCCTTTCCTAAAAATTCTTTTCAGCTGCAATGATGAAATATATCTGACAACTATATGTCTTGGAATACCTTACAACATCCTTGAATTCCCTTCCTAATGAAGACATGTGAAATCCTTGTTATTGAAATCTAGGACAACATGATGCTTATCCAACCAATCCATACCAATTAAGAAATCATATGACCCAAGTGGTATGATATTCAAATCTACCTTAGTGTTAAATCCATTCATGCTTACTGGGAAATCCTTGACAAGTTCATTGATTTTACTCTTGGTTCCAGTGGCTAGATGAACCAACCAAGAATTTTCATTCTTACATCTGTTCAATTTAAACCTTTCAACTATTTTCAAATCTATATGGATATGACTAGCTCCAGAATCAATCAAAATAGCTATGGGCTGATTATCAATCTTACCTTCTACCTCATTCATGTAGGATTAGTAATATGCTTGTCTATTTTCCAAGGCTGCATAAATCCTTGGCATTCTCTTGCCCACATCATCCATTGTATCAACTTCCTGACTATTATGATTAGTCCTCATCTTATCTCCCTTGTGAGGATAATACTTGTACATGTTGTCTCCTTCACATCCCCAACACTTTATGGGATATTGTCTTGTAATTTTCCCCAAGGAACCTATCATTTAGAAGGACAAGAGTCCTAGGCCACATGGATGGATTGTAGAATTCTTCTTGGGACTCTATGATTTCAGAGAATAATACTTATTAAGGATAACGAAGGAATCTAGACTAATAAGGAAGGTGTTGGGAGAATTTAATGCAACCCTCATTGCATTAATACCCAAAAAACATAATTCATTCTCAATTGGTGAATTCGAACCCATTTTCTTATGAAACTATAGTTACAATATAATAGATAAAATCAAAGCATTGAGGGTTAAAAGGATTTTTTTGAAACCATATCCAAGGAACAATTTGGGTTCTTCCATGGAAGGAAAATTCATGATGCCATTGGGATTGCCAAAGAAGGTTTGTACACTATAACAATAATGAAGCTATTATCTATGGTCATCAATTGGATCCTTTAAAGGAGTATGATAGAGACAATTGGATGTATTTGAGATTAAAGTTGATTCACGCTAGGGTATTATGTCCCAATGGTGAACTAGATTATAGGGTGCATAGACCGAGTTGTTAGAAATAAATATATGTGCTCGTTTTTCCATAGACAATATAGCAATATTGTCACCCAACCATAGGAATGGAGGCTACCCTCGAGCACCTTAATCTTGACAGACATAATAATTCCGGTAGCAAACCAATAGCCAAGTAAGGGTAGCGCACCAAGCAAGAATAACAAAACACCGAGCAGAAAGTCCAAACCATAACCAAGATACCAATTCCAACCAAAATCCAAAATCCCAGTTGTAGGAGTTGCAGCTTCACTCCTTCTCCAAACTTGCACACCACTAGTCTTATGCAGTTGTGAGTGAAAAATGAGCTCTAACACCCTCTATTTATAGTCCTCCAAGTGACCTAACTGGGTCAACTTCTCTTCCTGGAGACTAATAACTCAATATTAATTATTCTCTTGAGCCTACTTGTCTTCTAGGGTTATTATCCAACATTTTAGGGTTTCTCTTGATTCTAAGAATATTTTAGTCTTGCCAAAGGTTACACATGGAGGTTAATACCTCCCGCAACTACGATAATATCAACACTCCCTTCTATCTAGGGAGGTATTAAAGGTAATGGTATTGAGCACAAACAAACCATTCAACCGATAGCATCATCATAGCCACATAGGCTATCTCATGATCACGTAGATCAACTCATGAGAAACATCATCACTATTAGTATCATCTGATAGAATCAACTGAATCATCTCTTGAAGCCATACTCCATATGAGTAATCAAGCATGATGTTGAATAGGTCACTCACTTCATAGAGTGATACAAGGACCATTCTTCTAATCTAGACATATGTCCTAGGAGAATGAATGTCCCAACAGATGCTGAAGGATACGCCATGGGCTATAGAGACCATTCCTGTAGGAATGTCAGTATCAAACTATTTTCTAATCGGATCATATGTACCATAGAGATACATCTCTTCCTATATTCCTTAGAAAATATCGGTCCTGAACCATTTTTCTAATCGGGCCACAATCCATGCCTTAGGAAAATACCATTCCATGATACATCAACAAACTGTCAACGTGGACCATTCTCCACAGAGAGAATGCCTTTCCACCAATAATCTTTTCTGTCTGGACCATTCTCCTCCTAGCGAATGTCTGTCCACCAAAAAAATAACTATCCATTTAGCTAGAAATCAACTCCAACACTAGTGGTAGTCTCCATGACACTTAGATAGTAACATTCTACTACTATAATGCCATCCAATAGAGCACAATTGTGTCTACACATAGTAGTAAACAACTGCTATCTAGTGGTACACAACCACTCCTAATAGCGCACTGCTACTAACCAGTGACACATAGTCATTACCAGTGGATCATATCCACCATAGTAGCATACAACCACTGTCCAGAGACATACAATCTCCACAACAACCATTTCATCTGATATCAACCCATATAAAAAATATCATGATACAAACTTAGCCATCTGGGCCATCTATGAGATATGGAAGAGCATCTACCTTCAGAAAGTAAAACATTAGCCATGGGATATTTGGACTATTCTTCCCAATCATAGAAGAATAACTGTCCCTGATTTATGAGGTTGGATTATTCACCTAATTGGGCCATTCCTCTGGCACTAATCATAGTGAAACCTGGAGATAATGAGTTCACCCTAGAGAATTCCTATCCATGATTGATGAACCTAGACCATTCACCTAAATGGGTCAATCCTTCAGCACTAATCATAGTGCAACCTGGAGAGAATGATTCTTCCGTAGGGAATGACTGTCCTGCACCAACCTCCAAAATGGACCATTACTTGAAACTTCTCACATATATGAACTTTGAAATAATGATTGCCTGACGAGGTGGACCATTCTACTTGACCACTACTCAGAGTGACTACCAAGAAGAATGTTTGTCATAAACCATTCCCCCACACTAGCCATAAGGGGAATCACTGTCTATGGTACATCAACAATCTATCAGACCATTTTCATTACGAAAACAACTATCCGATTTGGACCATTTTTCGATTTGGAAAATGACTGTCCGTAAAAAATATCTAACCACTTTATGGACTAGAAAGGAACTGTCCAACCTGGACCATTTTCTGAAATGGAAAATGATTGTCTGTCAGAAATATCAAACCTCTTTATGGACTGGAAAGGAACTGTCCAACCTGGACCATTTTCCGAACTAGAAAATGACTGTCCATAAATCAATAACATATCAATGCTCCCTCCCAACCTAGGAGTAATCACTTCCTTTTTCAATATGAAATTCGTCTCCATGAGCCCCAACTTGTCCCTTAAGTATGCAAGCTTTTCATTTTGGACATAGGATTTACCAAAATATCTGCTATCTGCTCATCTGTCGAGATATAATGGAGAACCACTTCTCGTCTCTAGAATTTATCATGAAGAATATAATTATTGATCTCAATGTGCTTCGACCTGTCATGGAACACTAGGTTCTCTAAAATATTCACATAGCTCTGATCATCACAATGTATCACTGTCGAATTCAACACTTGATCAAACAGTCCAGAAACTCACTTACGGAGCCACACTTATTTTGTACAAGCATCACAAGTTGCAATATACTCTTCTTCTACAGTGCTGAGTGAAATAGACTATTTTTTGCTGTTATCCCATGACATCGTGGAAAATCTCAAACTGAAACATATCCAAGTAGCACTTCTTCTACCATCTGCACTCACTGCCCAATATGAATCGATAAATCCATACACATGTATATCATAACTCAAACGTCCCACAAGGAAAATATCCGACTGAGTATTCTCCAAATAAATTAATGAGTCAATCAATTATCGATACAAATATGGGTCTACTGGATCATAGTTTATTCAGATCTATCATTATGGGAGTTTTTCCATGGATTTGTAATCCATCATCCCAAACTTCTGAAGAACCATTTTGATATACTTCCTATGTCATAGGAAATTTTCACCACGCTTCTGCTGTGCATGAGAGGCTCTACACCAAGTTTGCTTGAATCCATACAAGGTCTTCTTCCATCTGCATACAAGGGTATCTTTCTGGTATACCTCAAAACCTTGAGGTTTCTCTACATATGCTTCTTCTTCAATTACTCTGTTGAGAAGAACAATATTTACATCCATTTGATGTAAAATCCAACCCATGGATACTGCAGGAGATATAATGGCTCACGTAAAGGTATGTCTGGTTACTGGAAAAAGACATCATCATAGTCTTATCCCTTCTTTTGGGAGAACTCTATAGCCCTGAGTCTTGCCTTGTATCTATCAATGCTCAACAATTCATCACAACTTCCTTCCATTCCTTTTGCTTGACTACTTCTAGTGTTGCTTGACTACTTCTAGTGGATTCAAACTGGTTCAATTGGTTGTTCTGAAATTTTCTTTCTTGGAATATTCATGTTCTTCCTAATGTTTTTCTTCAATGTTGGAGTCCATGGAATCTTCTATAGATTACATGCCCCCCTTTCCTCAAGGTTCCAACCTTCTGTCATAGGAACATAAATGTAGATGAAAACCAAGGATATTCAAGGCTTCTTTTTGAAGAATACTTCTTTTAGAGTCAAGCTGAACACATGCTGCTTATCATGGCTGTTACTTCCATTGAAGAACATGGATAGATACTTCATAGTCTTTACAGATTCTTCTTCAATGGATCATATCATTGGGGATTAGATTCCTCCTAATCCCAACTTCATTCCTGAATGAGAAATATGCATGCTCTTCTTTTGGAATTATGTGATCAACTCCCTCCATCTGAGAGAGTCCATGCTTCCATCTACTGCATCTCTCTTTTCTTTATGCAAAGTGTCACAAGCATGTTCTGTTTTCCTTTTTATTCCCGACTTCCTTCGAGTCTAACTCCTCTGAGTCTATTTAAGTTTGTTTCAATTTTTTCATATTGTTACCCATCTGGTAGTTGTGTCTCAGGAGAAAGTTCTTATGAAGAGCCTGAGTACACCATCATCAATGCATAATCATGATGACCAAAATCATGGGTAACAGAATGCCCCCCAAAGTATGAGGTTGGAACCAGTGACAACCGAAAGATTTTATAAGCTGCATGTGTGTGTCAGAAACCAGGAGCACACCTAATCGGAAACCTGCGAACAATCAAGCATCTACAGAATATCATATATACCAATTCTGAGGTAGGCATTCCCATACTCAAATCATAAATTGATGACATTATAGACATAGGTCATGGCCACCAATCATACACTGTGGATCCATGCCGTCAAAATATAGCATAGCCACCAGGAATACACTGTGGATCTATGCGAAAAATTCAAATTGAGATGACATAGCCATGAGACATACACAGTGGATCTATGTGTCGCAGATAATACATACTCCATCGCAACCTGGACAAGAAAGATGATATCCAGGGTCTTCAATCTCGTCGCCCAAAGTAAGAATCTAACCATATGATTACATGTGTTGAAGTTGAACATGGAAGAAACCACTTGATTACCGGTCATTGATGAAACCGTTAACAAGTGCGAGGGAAATCACCATTGATGTCAATGACTCCCAAGGTACTCTAGTACAATCCATTGAGTGTGAATGAATGAGCTGAAGTCGAACATCCGATGGAATCTTTCAATCAGGGGTCAATGATGTAAACCCACTATCGAAAGCGAGGAAACCTGCCATTGAGGCATGCAAGCTCCAAGGTACCAAAGAATTTCTAAGTCTTGATTTCGGATAATGAGCTGAAGTCGACGGAACAAAACTCATCACAGGAGGGCCTTGATGTATCCCCCATCAATGACATGAAATGAGTAACAGATTTTGAAGGTGAAACAGAGTATGATGTAAATTGAACTGGACACAGGGAAGGCCGACACATAGAGAATGGACAAATGCAGATGGCTGACTCAATATAGGTTTCAGATGGACTTCTCTTGAACATATGAATGACATGACCAATGATTCGGAAACATTTACTTAAAGACGACATAGGGACTGACCTTGTAGCAAATCGAATGAGAGACAAATGGATTTCTCAAACCGGCTTCAAATGATGAATAGGGGGTGTCATGTTCAAGAGCGACACTTACTACCAATCAATACGAAGATGATAACATATCCCTTTCCCAAATTTCCCCCCACCATTTCTTGCGAGTACCTCTTTATTTTTACACAAGCTTGAGGAGGATAACATATGCTTGTTGATGTAAGCTCATCCTTCGGATGAGTCCCTCGGAGTATGTTTAATGAACCCTAAGAAGGAGTGGTTCGGTCCCATTACGGGTCTGTCAATGTTTGTTTAATGAGTCCAAAGATAGAAAACTTGAAGGTTTTTCAAGATTATAGAGTCTGGAAAAACACTTAAAAGAGAACTCTCTCAGTTCATTTTTCATAAAATAGTCTGGATGAGACCAAAAAAGAGATAAATTATCGCTCACCAGATGCTTACTTCAGATACTTTATTGAGCGTGAAAATAGCAAGGTCACTCGGCTATATTTTTATGTTTAGAGAGTCTGAAAAGAGCTTAAAGAGGACTCCAGGGGGGTTCCTTTTTCGTATCACCTTGTTGAGCCCGAAAAAGTGATAAAAGTATGCTCGATCACGTTCTCATGTATTTACGAGCGCAAGAATGGACAAAGACCACGCTCAAGTTTTTATACAAAAATCCTAAAAAAAACAATCAAAACACGCAATGACAAAGAAAAACATGTCCGTATCCCTGTGTTTGACCATCGAAATCATTACGCCTGCAAAAGTTACACTCAAAATGACATTAGGGATTAGGGTTTAATAGATAAATAATCATAAAAAATCAAATGACATAGTAAAAGTAAATAAAAAGGAGTAAATACTCTTTTTACCACATCTCATAAAGGAGTATGAGATTTGACCCTCCGTACTATCCTATTCACCATAGCTCGGATGGCTGGGAGTTCTTCTCCTCACATGAAACTACAGAGTTACTTCTAGTATGCCATCGAGTGTACTGAACCTCGGGTGTTCAACTGGGCAGATGCTGTGCTTCGCAGTATAAAAAAGTAGTTGACCAAATGCATACGAGGCGACCTGAAACAATTCGGGTATGGATCTTTGTTGGTATCCTTCTTCCATGAGTGGGTCCCATTACTGAGGCTACAGGTGGAGTGGAATTTACCAGCTCCCAAGGATCCAAAGATGCTGAGATGGTGTCGGCTCATGGCCCGGCACGTAGCAGGACCGATCATCAAATATGATGATACTTTCTTTGACTGGCTTCAACCACAGATGTTGATGGTTGACGACTATGCTTATGCCGGGTTGGATTTTCGAGGAGATCCGGATTTAGTACTGCCAGAGGATGCTCAGTGGGGGGACCTTGGTAAGAAGTACACACATTTTTCTTTTTAAAATGTTTTGTGAGTTTTTATCATATTCAAATGTTTTTGTTTTATATGTTCGTCCAAAGACTAATACAAAATCGTTCGTTGATGTCACAGATGTTGGAACTTACAAACCTCCTAGTACTTCTCCCATTCAGCAGCAAGGAGAGGTAGCAACAACGCCACAATATGCTAAGGATTATCAAGTGGTGGAACAAAATTTGGAGGGCTTGACCACAGATATTCCAGATATGACTCTGGAAGAGGTTCCACGACGCGATCAACGTCATACTATAGGAGTGTCAGGGTCCATGAGTCGACTGCTCCATAGGGTTTCTCGGGCAGTCGTGTGTTACCGTGAATGTCATCCATGATGTCACTTTGTAGAAGCTATGAGCTTCAGATTTTGAGAAATTGGTCTTCGGACAAACTTTTTGTAAAAAACTCTTTTGATCGTTATATATACAGACGACTTCTACCGGTTTACCTTATATTGTGTGAATATTGATGTGATTGATTTATAAATGATTGATTGATTTATAAATGATTCAAATGTCTGTCCAATACATAATTAGCCAATTTTGTTATCAGACTAATCGATAGGTGCGGACACTAACTGATCTCCCTAGATCCACCTGGATCTAGAACAAAACAGGACATGACATGACTCTTTCCCTAAGTTTTGACCATTGAACCAACTAGTAGGAAGGAACGAGTAACATACCTTTATATCGCTTCCTAGGGTCATTGTAGCCGTTGATTACTTTACGAAATGGGCCGAGGCAATGTCAACATTTGACAACACTGGAAAGACCACAACATTATTTCTTTTTAATCACATCATAGCTCGTTTTGGTGTTTCCCAAGCTATCGTCCCCGATCACGGTAGCCACTTTAGGAATTTTATGATGTCTGAACTTACTGAAAAGTTGGGTCTTCACCATGATAAATCAAGGCCCTATTATCCATAAGCTAACGGCCAGGTCGAAGCAATTAACAAAGTTTTCATAACTATGCTCCGACGAATGATAGGGATTCATAAAACAAGTTGGCACACAATGTTGTTTTCAACATTGTGGGCTTATCGGACATCCGTCAAGTCCGCTACTGGGTTTACACCTTTTCGGTTAGTCTATGGTGTGGAAGCCATTCTCCCTATCGAATGCGAGATACCTTCTTTAAAACTAGCTGTTGCACTCCTACCCAACACTTATGTTGAAGAAGAACGTCTATTGTATCTTGCGATTAGACGAAACTCGACATGATGCCACCCTAGTCATTGAAGCCCAAAAAAAATGTGTCAAGGCCCAATACGACAAGAATGTCAAGCCTCATTTTTTCTCCGAAGGTGATCTTGTTCTTCTCTATGAACAGGATCGAGATATGTTAGGAGCTGGAAAATTCGAAACCATGTGGCGAGGTCCTTATATTGTTCGACGAGTTTTGAAAAAGGAGCTTATGAGTTAGTAGATTTTGATGGTATCCCTTTGAGTGAACCCATGAATGGGTTGTACTTGAAGAAGTACTATGCATAAAATCATTTGTGCACAAGTACTTGTATTTTATTGTATCATACATTTTGTGTGTTACTATAGCTTGCTTTTGTGTTGTCTTGATCTTGACCTCACGAGAGCACCAAAGCGAAGCAGGAGCAACAGAGACCCTAGGAAACGATATAAAGGTATGTTACTTGTTCCTTCCTACTATTTGGTTCAATGGTCAAAACTTAGGGAAAGAGTCATGTCCTGTCCTGTTTTGTTCTAGATCCAGGTGGATCTAGGGAGATCAGTTAGTGTCCGTACCTACCGATTAGTTCGATAACAAAATTGGCGACTCCACTGGGGATCAATCCCATTTTCTTTGTGGCTTTTGGTGTTTTTATGTGGCCATTTTCTCTTGTTTTACTTTTCTCCTTGCCTATCAATCTCTGAGTCCTCAGGATATCCTGATAGACCCTCTGGGTCCAGAGGCTTTTTCAAATTTTCTTTCATTTTCCAAAAAATTGACTATGTTCAGACATTCTCGCACTGCACTTCACTGTAGCCTGCGAGAATCCATAGAGTTCGAATATTGCCTTTAGGTTCAGTGCGAGGTTCTCGCACTTTGCTCAAGGGTCACCTACGAGAATCATTGATTCTCGCACTGTGTAGTATTACCAGCCTGCGCACTCATTTTTTTTCAAAATTTTGGATTTGAGTTTTGGCATCTTCAACTGCCCAGATAAGTCTAGGTGCCTCATATGAGTTTCTTGGACCATTGATTGATGTATTTCTTGTCTTCATTTGCGTGCATGAACAGTCTTAGGATTTCAAGACTCTTCTTGTCACTTTTGTCTTGACTTTTCTTGGTAACACCATACTCTCTGATTTCAGAATCTAAGTGTGTTTGATTAGTTAAGGACCGGTGATTGGTTGAAAGTTGAGTTTCTTGGTCTTTATCATTTGCTTATTGTTTGAAAGATCATTTTTCTTATGCAATTGAAAAGATTATATTGGTTTGCTTTTTATTTTTGTTTTCATTGAAAGAGTGGATTGAGTTTTTATCATTGCTTGTTCAATTGGCTTTTGATTTTCTGTACTCTCGCTATCATAGTGTGAGTCCTTTTTGGAAAGTGAATGAACGTTTTTCTTTCAAAATATATTTTCATCTTAGAAAATATTGAAAATCGATTGTTGAAGTTATTGAAAAAGACACAATAGAGAATCATTATTGATGTGTGATTTGTTGCATTTACATTTTAAAGGAAATTTTGCATTGTAGTTCGAGGTGGATCTGGAAAAATTTCTCTTTCCCTCCCATACATAGGATTCATTGAACGAAAAGTGATATATTTCATTCTCATCCATGCATTATTGGGTCAGAATCATACAACATAAGTTTCACCTCCATTTCCTTTGAGTAAACAACAACTCTTAATAACACTGCACAATCATAAAATTTATCTAGTAACTCTTTTCTAGGGCTCTCTTACACCAACATTTAGCTAGGCTGGCACTTTGGAGTAGGAAGAGAGATACACTCTCCAAAAGCACAAAACATATAATAGCATCTTGTGTTAGGGACTGTTAAATTCTATTTGCAACATCTTGTCTTGGGAAGCCTTCTTACATAAGGGTCAAGCACGAGGTCACATTGATATTGGCAGAGTTACTCACCCTTCTTTGTTGATATCAGTGTAGAGATTGCACTCATTATGGGGATCACTCGGAGGTATACCCACAATGATGAGTGGAAGCCTTTTGAGTTGATTTCGGGCGAGATACCCTGCCTTTGCGTGTGGATCGGACTGTTGACTGTTCCGCCAGGCTTTATTGTTGTTGGTGGTGACCTTAGTGACCTATCTTTCTAGGTTCTTACCTGAGGTGACTGTGGAGGGGAAATTCTTCACAGTACCTGGAATTGATGTCGACCAAACTCACTCGGGATCCTTGGAGGGTATACCCACAATTATGTGTGGGATCTTGCACCAGGGTGTAAGTCCGTTAAGAAGGTCGTCAGCGTAACTTTTCCACACTAGCCTAGCCCCTTCTCGTCTCGTTGTTGTGACATTGGATTTCATCACCAACTAGTGGCTTCAACATTAGAAGGTCTTGTTTGCTTGGTGTTGCTTCCTAGATTTTGTTTACTAGTGCGTGTTGTCTGTTTTTCGAAGTTGACCATAGGATTTTCTTCGTGAAGTTTATCACTTGTTTACAATATCTCCTCCACATCATTCACGTAGAATGGAGGGTTTATCTCCAGAGCATATGGAAGGTTCTCAACCCTTTCCCACAAGCACACCTGGAGGTTCTCCTCGGCAAAGTGAAGTCCCAGTCGTCACCACCCCACAAGTGGAACGCATTGACTCTCTCGAACATTTTTGCATTACAAACACTCGAGAGGACTTTCGACTTCACCCTAATTCTGAGAGATGTTTTATGCGAGAAAACTCTTCCGAAGACTTAATTGTTGTGTATTCCGGATCTCCGACTGGACCTGGGGACCAAGATCCTTTTTGTTCTACGGGTGTTTTTCGACGGGACCTTTTTGGTGCAGGTTCACCTATCATTTCTGAAATCAACCCGCCTGTGATTTCCGAAATCTCTAGTACAAAGACAACACCGGTGACTATCACTTATCACTTTACCGTCCCTGTCGAAATGGCCCATCTTACAGCTACTACGAGTGTTCCAACCGGGTTTACTGTGGTTAGTCTTTCTCCCATCAACACACCGCGAATGCCCAACGTCACTCCGACACTACCACTTGGATACCGTGCATTGAATGCTTCCATTCCTACTCCTGCGCAAACTCCATCCAACTCTCCTAGTGGTCCTTCTTCTTCTGGGCACTTTCTTCCTGGTTTTGTTCCAACACTCCCTCAATTTCCTTTTGGAGGACCTTCTTTGTCTTTTACTGACAATCCTAATCCTAGTGGTGCTATTCCATCCTTCACTCCAACTTATCAGTTTCCGGTTGGTGGCCAATCTCATCAAGGTAGTATCACTCAACCCCCTCTCAGTTGGAAACTTCCAATTGGCACACCACCTTCAATGGGAGGACCGACCCCACCTTATGGGCAAAACATACCTCCATCCTTGGCTCAGTATTGGAATCAGTTGATCCAAAATCCTCCTCAATCGACTGGGGGGCAACAGTTTCCAGCTGTGTTCGTATCACCCGCTAGCATGGGCCAACCATATCCAGGTTCGTTCAATCCCATTTGGGGGGAGAATGCTCAAACTCAAGCCCCTGTTCAAGGGTATAATCTGATGAGCTACTATCCTGTCCAACCACCACCGAATATTCCTAGATCTTCACATTATATGCAGACTGCTTATGGTCCTACTGGTTTGCCGACAGGGCTTCCTCCCCAAAGCCACCAGTACCCGCAGGTGAATTGACAATTACCCTTTTTCGCCACTTTGGATCTTTCGGATTTGTTAATAATTTTAAATGATACTATTCGTCACTCTCCCCAATGGCCTATTATACTAGCCAAGCTTCCATCAGACATTCCTAAATTCGACGACAAAGTGGGAGAGGACCCAAACAATCACGTTATGACTTTTCACCTATGGTGCTCATCCAACTCATTGATGGATGACTCTATTCATTTATGTCTTTTTCAACGAACCCTTACCAGTTCTGCTGCGAAGTGGTATATTGAATTGCCATGAGGTTTCTTCTCTGACTTCAACACCCTAGCTATGGCTTTCCTTACGCATTACCAGTTACCGATCCATTATGACACGGGGATCGAGATTTTGACTTCCTTTAAACAGACTAAAGGCACTCATATATCTGATCACATCCATGAGTGGCGAAGGAGACGACGTCTCATTAAACTTGAGCTCCCCGATCAGTTACTGGCAGAATGGTTTACAAAATCATTTGTGAACGAAATTGGTAAGGACATTTCCATGGGTGGCGTAGTCACGGAAGAGCAGGCTATAAGTCGTTCTCAATATCTTGACCTCGTTTACTCACAAACGGGAACCCTTTACGATTTACTACCTGACTTACCTAGTCCTAATACTTCCAGCACTTCAACTACTCCAGCTGCCTCGCATGCGGCTGATGGTGTGATTGGTACTGCCCAAGCCCAATCACATTTTGCTTCAAGCATAAACCCTAAATATGCTTCTTCTAATGTTCAAAATGATCCATCTCCTGCCACTCCCATCGGCAAGACTTCTGAGGTAAATGTCGTCCAATCTACCCTAGCCGGTAAAAATAAATCTAAAAAGGGGAGAAGTAAGAATAAGGAGGGAAAAAGTAATTCTCAAGTAGAGCAAACTAAAACTACCCCTGTTGACGATCGGAATAAGCACAAACCATGATACCCTTTCCTTATCTGTGGTGATGATCACTACACGAAGGATTGTCCATGACATGCCGAGGTCACTAAGTTCCTTCAGGGAGCTCCGAAACCACCTGCACTGGCTGTCTTGTCTCAATCCTTCCCGTCTCAACAACAAGCTCAGTTGGTCATCCATGACCAACCCTCATCTTCTACCACATCATATGTTTTGATGTGTACTGGTGATTCTAAGCAGAACAATGTTGCACTCACTACTCGAGACAAAGATTATTCTCCCTCTAAGGAGAAGGTTGATGATTTACCCCCTTCCTTGGTACAATCCTCTCCTACGACTCCACCTACCAACGGTCCTCTTCATCTCAAATGACCAAGCCTTGGCACAGTTCTGCGACCCCCCCCCAAAGGGAATCATTTGGAAATCAGCTTTCAATCCTCATGCTCATGTGGCCCAGAACTACAACATTGTTGAAGATCTGGCCCAATCACCTTCTGCGATGTCAGCCCTTGAAGTCCTTCAAACTTGTCCTGCACAACGGAAGGCACTGTTGAAAGCTATCAGTGGAATTGACCCGACGGACACGAATTTAATAATCTTTGACTTGGAAGATCACATTCCAAGGTTACCCCCTCAACTTGCATTCTGGATACAAGTTGTTGTCTCAGACAAGAACATTTTCCGAACCGTTATCGATGAGGGTGCCTCGACGTGTGTCATGTCTCTTGCTTGCTGGAAAGCCATTGGCTCTCCTTCTTTGAATGAATCCCACAACACTCTTAAAGCCTTCAATGGATCTGGTTTTAAGCCCTACGGTGTTTTTCCTTCATTTCCCATCATGTTAGAAGGTAAAATGGTCCAAGTCGAAGTAGAAGTCTTTGACGCTCCCCTTGATTATAATCTTCTGCTTGGCCACAGCTGGATCGATTCCATGCGCGCCGTTGTGTCGACCCTTTTTCGTTTAGTACGTTTCCCTCATCAAGGAAAGGTTGTTACCGTCGACCAACTTGCCTTCTTCAATTCTGATACCCGTACTGGCAATGTACCATTTATTGCTAAAACCCCACCGGGTTATGAGAACGTCAGTGTAGGCCTTCTCAAGGACTTTTCGTTAATGGGTACTTTCCCCATTCCACTGCCTGATGTTCCACGCTTGTCGGTTGCTTCCATCAACATGATCTCCACCTTGCTTCACAAAATTCTTGCGTCTCACGACCTCTGGATGGTATCTGACCTTGGAGATCATCTTCGTTTTGGCGACGCAATGCTGTTAAGTCCGGTTGAATCCACCTATCAAGCCATTCACTTGGCAACACCTTCTACCCCTTCTCTTGATGAGTTGTCTCCTGATCCTTTTCGTGTTATTTTTCCCACTGACGAGATGATCATGTCTGTCATGGAAGACACCCCTTGGGACGATGGGCATCATCGTTCCATCCTCTTTCTGGAGAAACATACCCTTGAGAACTATCAACGGATTTCGACCCCGTCGATCATTGTCGTCATCTCGACCGTTCCCGAGTCTACACACGATGTGTTTGCTGAAGGGAACTTAAGCAATATCTCACCCACAATTCCCATTGACATATCCATCAAACCTGGAATCGTCGAAAATATCCATATTGGAGCTTCGTGTTCCCCTGACGAAATAGTCACCTATACCTCCCTGTTCAAAGAGTTTCATGACATCTTCGCCCGGAGCTACGAAGAAATGCCAGGTATCGACCTTGCGATTGTGATACATGAGATAAAGACATATCCTGACGCTAAACCCGTCTGGAAATGCCTTTGCCCAGTTCACCCACATAAAGCGGCTGCTATAAAGCTCGAAGTCAAGAAACTTCTGAAAGTCGGCTTTATTTATCCGGTGGCTCTCACAGACTGGGTTTCCAATCTTGTCCCGATTGACAAGAAACAAGGTGCAATTCGTGTATGTGTTGATTATAGGGATATCAATAAAGCTTGTCCAAAAGACAACTTTCCTACCCCCTTTGTCGATTAGATTGTCGATGACTGCGCCAGGAGTGAAATCTTCTCTCTTATGGATTGTTTCTCCTGCTATAATCAAATTAACATTTTTCCCGAGGATCAACATAAGATTGCTTTTATTTTTCCTTGGGGTACGTTTGCCTATCGGAAACTTCCATTCGGTCTTAAGAACACTGGCGCAACTTTTCAACGCACTATGTCTTATGCTTTTCATGATATCAAACATATCGTTCAACCCTATTTGGACAATTTACCCATTCATTCCCTACGTAGAGTCGATCACCCAACTCATCTCCGAGCCATTTTCGTCCATTGTCGGTTCTACCGTATATGTTTAAATCCTCATAAGTGCGTTTTCTGTGTAGAATCCTACCGTCTTCTAGGTTTTATTGTTTCGCATCAAGGGATCCAGGTGGATCCTTTAAAGGTTGAGGTGATCCTTAATCTTCCTCCTCCTTCTACACTTCGCCAGTTGCAAAGTTTGCAGGGGAAAGCAAAATTTCTTCGTCGTTTTATCCCAAATTATGCCGAGATAACTCGTGGATTTATGTGGCTATTAAAAAAGGATTCCGAGTTTGTCTGGGATACCATTGCCAAAAATACTTTTGAAGCTTTGAAGTTGTCCCTAACGCGAGCTCTGCTTCTCTTTTCCCTCGATTACAGTCACGATTATTTCCTTTATCTTTCTGCCTTGGAGTACACTATTGGCATGGTTCTTGTCCAAGAGAATGATGCTCAAGACGAACATGTTATTTACTACTTGAGTCGAAGTCTCACGCTGACTGAAATCAAGTATCAACATGTCGAGAAATTGGCCTTGGCTGTCGTTCAAGCCGTCCAACGCTTCCGGCACTATATCCTCTCACGCAAGACTACGATGATTTCTCATTCCAATCCTATGCAACACATTTTGACACGTTAATTGCTCGGGGGAAAATACTCCAAATGGATTGTGATACTCCAGGAGTTTGACTTGGAATTTGATCGCGCCAAGTTCAAGAAGTCCTTAGTTTTTGCTGAGTTGATATGCGATTTTTCCCATTCTGCAACGGAAGATGTAGCAGTTGATTCCTTACCCGATGAATCTCTTTTCCTTATTAGCACTGATGATCTTTGGTATGGGGATATCATTATATATCTCCAAACCCAGAGTTTTCGGCCGCCTTTGTCCAGTACTGAACGACATCGAATATGCTATCAAGCTCGTCAATACATTATCCTTGGGGATACTCTTTATCATCGGGGGATTGACTCTATTTTTCAACGTTGTCTAACATTCGACGAAGGCGAGAAAGCTCTGAATGACTGTCATTCTGGAGCATGTGGTGGTCATATGTTTGGGTATGCTACTACCCAGAAGATCTTACACGCAGAGTATTTTTGGCCTTCTTTGTTTAATGACTGCATTATTGCCGTTCAGAAATTCCATGCCTGCTAGACCTATAATCAGAAGATTCAGTCACATCCTACTCCTCTTCACCCTGTGGTCTTAGTTGGTCCCTTTGCGAAATGGGGCATCGATTTTATGACATGTCACCCTCACTCACCTGGGGGGCATGGTTACATCATTGTAGCCATTGATTACTTTACAAAATGGGTCGAGGCGATGCCGACATTTGACAACACTGGAAAGACTACATCATTATTTCTTTTTTATCACGTCATAGCTCGTTTTGGTGTTCCCCAAGCTATCGTCACTGATCACGGTAGCCACTTTAGGAATTTTATGATGTCCAAACTTACTGAAAAGTTGGGTCTTCGCCATGATAACTCAAAGACCTATTATCCACAAGCCAATGACCAGGTCGAAGCAATCAACAAATTTCTCATAACTATGCTCCGACGAATGATAGGGATTCATAAAACAAGTTGGCACACAATGTTGTTTTCGGTATTGTGGGCTTACTGGACATCCGTCAAGTCCACTACTGGGTTTACACCTTTTCGGTTAGTCTATGGTGTGGAATCTATTCTCCCTATCGAATGCGAGATACCTTATTTAAAACTAGCTGTTGCACTCCTACCCAACACTTCTGCTAAAGAAGAACATCTATTGTATCTTATGCGGTTAGACGAAACTCGACGTGACGCCACCCTAGTCATTGAAGCCCAGAAAAAGCATGTCAAGGCCCAATACAACAAGCATGTCAAGCCTCACATTTTCTCCGAAGGTGATCTTGTTCTCCTCTATGAACAGGATCGAGATATGTTAGGAGCTAGGAAATTCGAAGCCATGTGGCGAGGTCCTTATATCATTCGACGAGTTTTGGAAAAAGGAGCTTATGAGTTGGTAGATTTCGATGGTATCCCTTTGAGTGAACCCAAGAATGGGTTGTACTCGAATAAGTACTATGCATAAAATCATCTGTTCACAAGTACTTGTATTGTATTGTATCATACGTTTTGTGTGTTACTATAGCTTTCTTTTGTCGTTATCTGGTCTCTGCCCTTATGTGACATTGTGTTTGATTTCCAGATGTCGGAGTCTTCGCTACCCTATATTGGCTTCGCTGATGGCGCTAGCTGTAGTTCTTAGAACCTTGCTTCCTCTGCATGGACAATTTACGCCCCTACAAATGAACTTGTCTCTTTACGAGGTGTGTGCCTCGGCCGTGCGACCAACAACATTGCAGAGTATAGCGTCGTTATTGAATTATTGGTTGATGCTATCTCGCTCGGAATTCATCATTTGGTTTTGCGACTTGATTCGCAGCTTGTAGTACTACATTTAAGTAATGTCTACACTATTCGAAGTCCTACTTTGTTACGGGTGTATTTGCGAATTCGCCTCTT